>BGPR01013326.1:0-34398 GCA_013235015.1 Araneus ventricosus
GCGCGGCGCGGCGAAGGCAATGGGCAACGGCACGCACGGCAAACGCAATGTCGCAGGTAATAAACCAGCAGCACGGCAAAATCAGTACAGCAACAACGCGCAGCGTGGCAACGCAACGCGAACCGCCGTACGGCAATGGCAACAAATGGTAATGTGCGGTAACAATGGCGCCAAACGCTGCGGAATGGCAACGGCAACCGCAATGAAACGCCAGGCCAGGCTATGGTAACAACGCAACAAGGTGAAAATAAAGGGTAAGGCAATGGCAATACAAAGAACCACAAGGTACGCAGAACAAGGCGAAACCAGCGCAGCACAACAGGCGTCGCGTTGCAGCTGCAGTCACCGCGCGTTGCAGGCGGCTGCGGCCCGGCAAGCCAGCGTCGTTGTTACCGCGTTAACGGCAAAGGCCGCGCCGGCGTCGCCAATGGGCACGCCAAACCAACCAGTAGTAACGCGTTGTCACGCGTAGCCAACGCGGCATGCGCGTGCGAACAGCGCGTAAGGTATGCAGGTATACGGCGACAACCGTCAGTAATGCGTCGCAAAGGCAAACACCACAGGTCACCACAACGGTAGCGGTTGTAATGCGCACAATGGTAACGCGAACCGCGGGGCAGGTTACCAACGGCAACAAGGTAACGCGGTGCGGGTCGGTACGCACCAGCCAGTCGTTAAGCACGCCATAAAGGGCGCGCCGCGAACGCGTCGGCAACGGCGCGCTGGACCGGTAATGGTAATCAAATGCTGGCAATGCCGTGTCGCGCGAAGCGGGGAACGGCAATGGAATGCCTGGCCAGAACACCAACGCGCGGTCAGCGTACGGTATGGTGCCACGTAAAGCGGTACAGGTAATCAAACGCCGGGAAGGTGAAACGCAGCAAATGGAACCCAGTCGGCAACGCCGCGGTACGCGTCAGGCAACAAAGTACAATGCAGGCAGGAAGGGAAGGTATAAACCGGTGTCGTCATTGGCGGTATAATATTGCGGCGAAGGTAAAGGTTTGAAGCAACAGCACGTATGGCAGAATACAACACAAACATTGCATAGCACGGCCGGCAAAAGGTAGAACGGCCCACGTCGCAAAGGTCACGGTAAGGTAATACATAGGTCAACAAGAAGGCGAAGTACAGCAGCAAAAGGCATAAAGGTAATGGCACAAACGGCGGCGAAGAACACGCACCGTTGGCGGTACAGGTTTAGTATGTCACGCAACCGCGGCGTACAACGCGGGCGAAGAAACGCGTAACGTCAGTACCGGCCCAATGAAACGCAGCATGGCGGTAACGCAGAACGCCGGACCGCTAACAAAGGCACCAAACGGAAACGCACAGAAACCGCAACCAAAATAACTGGAACCAACAACGGCAAAGAATACGCACAGGTCGGCAAAAGCGGCGAACGCACCAGGCAAACCGCGTCAGAACCGCACCAACGCAACAAGGCAAAGGTATACAATGCATCAACGCGTTGTTTTAGCAGTAATGCTGGTCAATAGTAACGAACGTCAGGCATGCAACCGCGTATTGCAGAAGAAAACCGCACAAATGGCAAACCGTCCCGCAAGTACGCATGGTGCCGGCAGCAACCAAACGGTGGCGGTTGCGAACGAATGGAACCAAATGGCAACAAACCGCAGGTAAACGGTAAACGTACAGCAAACGCAGAAATTTATCCCACGCCTTCGCCTCTTCTATTTTCATCCATATGAGATAGTAAGTTTTACAGCCATGAGACAGCTTATACAGCCATATATATATATTTCTCAAATCACAACACAGCAAACTGATGACCTGCAACGCATGCTTATTTTTCCAGCTCACAGCCCCTGAGACATAAAACCGTCAGGGCCAAACCAAGACACTGAAGTGAACCACTCCAAACTATCAGCTGTTCAAAGCTACTTACCATAGAGAATGCCTTTCAATGAACTGATTTACATTGATGAAATATAAAAAAAAAAAAAAGATTTACTGAAAAAGGAGAAACTCCAATGGCATAACTTTGACCATTTCTCGAAACCATGAAATGCTTGAAAACAAAAGTATACTTCAGGGAATTTCCGTTTAATGAAAGTAATCAATCAATTTGAAAATTGAATACTTTTGTTGCCAGAAAATCCAAAATGGTATGAACATCAAGATATTGATCCTGAGTTCTCCATGGATCGGGAACTTTACTAGGCTTCCATGAGACCTCGAGATTTGCCCATTTAAAATCTAATTCTTTGCCATTCTTTTTTTTTCTTCAAACGCTTTATTGTAATACATCATGGCTTTAACAAACATCCTGTTTTGAGATCCAATTCATCTGAAAATATTAAAACCTTAAGAAAAATCAAAAATCTATCTAGGAATCGACTGTTCTTTTGTGTTAATTCACATGTAATTTTAATTTTTGAATAGTTTATATTCGAAGAAAATCTGAAAGGGGAAGGAAATCAAGATGCAACTTTGAGAAGACTATTGCTCCAAGACTATTAAAGCTGGAAGAAAAAAGAAAAGATGACATTTGTAGGAAATTTTACGCTTTTACTTGTTAAATATTTGTACTGAAAACTGAATAGCTTTGATGATATTTTAGAAAAACTAAAAAGAGGGATGAAATTAGATGAGGAGTGTGAGTCACTCCGGGACCTGGGACTTTAGTAGTACCACACGAAGACCCTCACAAACACAAAATACCTTTTTCAAAACTATAGATTTAATGTTTTTTTTTTTTTTTTTTTTTTCATCCCCATTTTGGACCTTCGTTGACTGGACTAGTGGAAGTCTTAACACGTAGAAAGAACACAAGGGAAGTATGATCACGATCCCAGATGTATTTGTAATTCTGGATTGTTTATTTTCTCGAATCCAGATTTGTGAAATGAACTTATCTTTCTCAAATTTTATTTTAGAACAAATATACATTTAAAGATTAATCATATGGATGATATCTATACTTATAGAAGGCAATGTTTGTGTGAGTGTATGTGTCTGCGATGTCCAGACGAATCTATCGCACTTACAGCCATGAAATTTGGCATACAGGTAGTCGTAATGGTGACTGAATGCTCCTGGAAGCCGGAATTTTAAAATTTAATCTAGAAAATTTTTTTATTTAATATTTTGTGTTGTTTTGGATGATTTTTCGCACTCATTTCTCAATAGCATGGCTTCGAATAATTGTACGAAAAAAACAGTTACACCATCGTAAAAAACAAACGATTTCCGTTCTAATGAAGTTTGTTTCGTACCTTTAACATAGTTTACTGAATTTTGAGAAATTTTTGAAAAATAGTCACTTGTATGGTAATTTTTAATAACGATTTCTTCAAATTATCGCATCTGCTGTTCTAACATCTCTATAATTTTCATTTTTTTTTCAGCTTATAACTGAAACGTTTCTGTCGGATTCAAAACAAGAACGGTTAAAATATCATTTTTCGTTTTTTTTAAATTAATTTTTCTCTCATCAGCTGAAGCAGTTTTTTTTTTTTTTTGCTGGCGAGATTTAACAGCGAAAGTTTCTCCGGCCGAGTGACCTTCCTCGCGGCAGGTGACGTCATATGCCTTCATTCCCAGCATGCATTTCTACAATCCGATGTGTATCTTTTGATTTTGTTTTCAAAACTTTGTCGTGTCATTTTGGGCATTCTTTTTTCCCATTTTGTTGAAGTCCTGATTCCACGGGCAACGCCGTGAGCGTACTGCTAGTATCTTCATATATAAAAGGCAAATGCCATGGCTCACTCACTCATCACGAAATCTCCCAAACTTGAAATTTGATAGGCGGTTGCTTCTTGGGGAGTAGGTGCTCACTAAGAAAGGATTTTTCGAAATTATAATTTTAATTATTTAAAAATTACTTTAAATTTTAACGTTTTTCCGGAATAACTTCGGATCCTATTATCGCATAAAAACATTTTTACATCATCTTAAAGATAAAAAAATTAGCTTTTCAATGACACCGATCTTATTTTCATGCGACATTTTATTAATTTTTAATTAATGTTTTAAAACATGAATTGTAACAATGTTTTTATTGTTGTAGATAAAATTCAAACCATCTCATTATTTCAGCAAATCTTTTATTCACCCGCTTTTGCAATTGTTACTGTTGTGATAGTATAAATTGTTTTCTTGGAAAATTAACTCCAAAGCTAAATTTTCACTTTAATATTCATTGCATTTCTGAAATATTTTATCGCACCTGCTTCAAAGTAATATTTTTATAAAGCGTGGCAACAGGTATTTGATTTCAGGTGTTTTTTTTATTGTGTGTGAGGTAGACTGAAATGATTTTTGTCCTTTCTCCAAGCATTTAATCTCATGCTTTCCTGCCATTTTAAAAATATGAGGCATGATAAAGCTTCAAATTTTAGTATATTGCATTATAGGTAATATTTTATAAAAATTTTGGTTAGGCTTAAGAGTACAGTACTGCCGCCAAACCTTCAAGTGATAACTCATCAAATTTGATATTAGAAACTAGAAATTACAGCATTAATCATTCTACCGATGAGTGATAGGTGAATTAAGCGAAAGTTATTTGAAACTCAAGTTTGTAAGTTTCGTGTGCTGCGATGCATCATACAGAATTGTATCGCTAGCATGTTAAAATTTACGTCTTTAAATATTTTACTATCTGTCAAATACAATAAAATATTCAGTTTTTTGTTCATCTTTGTTGAGTTATCGTGGATGAAACTGCGACTTGTAATGCTATAATTAATATAAAATAAAAACTAATATTAACGGGCGAACCAGCTGGTCGCCGAAGGCGGCTCTTCGTGATTTTTATTGTCGGGTGAGCAAAGTTAAAGTGATTTGACTTACATAAGCCATGAGGTCACGACGATACAAATTTTTTATGACCTAGGCCCCCTCCAGACCAAAATTCTGGATTTGCCACTGGTGTGTTGTCTCATTTTTTTTCCCTCCCTCGGTTAACTCACAAATCAACAGCTCTGACAAACTCTGTGTTTGAGTATTTAAACTGTGTTAAAAGTTTTTAACAGTTTGTTTAAATTACTTTTAGATTTAAATTAAATTTTTACTAGCGGTATACGGTTACCAACTGTCTTGAAGGTGACCCGCAATTAAATGTTTTATTGTCTTACTTTGCCATAATAGTTTTTACTTGAAAACTGCTTATATGGAGATTAAATTAAAATCGACGAGAAAGAAGTCAGGTTTTCAAAACTTGTATCACCTAAGGCAGTGATGCTCTTTGGGTAAAATTTTTTTGCGACCTCCTTCTTTTATTGTCGAATAAATTTCTTTGAATTTAGCGAAACACAAAAATTATCTCGTGACCCCCGACCCACGGTTTGCGCACAACTGACCTAAGGATCCGTACTGGGTTTCATCTTGCCCGAGTGTCACCCGTGGATATTTAAACAATTACCGTTATAGCGCAATGAAAGCTGATTTTATTAACTTCGCAAATAAAATACATAAGATTAAATTGTCCTCATGTTTTTTTTCAAAATTTTACAAAATAATAAAGATCCGTAAATGAAATGTCTTGCATGTGACCTCACGCACCACTGCTTGCAGATGCGAGTAGACCTTCCGACTGAGATGCGTCCGGTGCGTCTTTTCTTCGGTTTCTCATCTGCTGTGCCCTCCGCTGCATCGAGAAGTTCTTCCACCGCACCGTCATGAGCACCGCCCACAGGACGAAGCTGAACAGCAGGGTCAGCGTTAGGATGCCGAAGTTGGTGGTGGGATCTAGGGTTGGGTGATACTGTATCAACTTGATACTTTGTATCAGGTACGCAAAAGTATCAGATACACGAAAATGATACGGACCAAAAGTATCAGGTACTTGGTATCAGTTCTCGGATTCGATTGATAACGTTGGGTAATCGCCCCTGTAGCGTTCATTTTCTCTCGGCTGATACGAAGTATCAACATGATGCAAAGTATCAACATGATACAAAGTATCAATATGATGCACAGTATCAGATTGATACAAAGTTCCTCAGCCCCCCTCCAGACCGGAATCCTAGATTCGCCACTGCAGTGACCTCTCACTTATACGCGCTCTCTTTTATGCGCGTTTTTTTCGCGGTCACGGCCAGGGGTATAGGAAAACAATGATAACTCTTATTCATTTATGCGCCGCACTAAAAAAGCACCTCTCACTTATGCGCGTCGCAAAAATTTTTTAAGTTCAAAATTTTTTTTTCAGCAGAACAAAAACCTTTTATGTTCTTCTTCTAGGAATGCATTCCCTCGCCCTTATCCTAATGTTCAAATTCCAGGAACACATTCCTCTAACTTATGCACAGGGGTGTACGTGGAGGTTCTTGTGATTGACGTCAGTAAAAGTCGCATTTATGCAGCAGCCAATTAGAGAGGTTAGTACGGTACGTAGCATGTGACATTGATCGCTAACGAAAGAACCATCTTTGGAGGTTTGGTTAGATGGTTACTCTTTAAAATGGCGAAAGGAACGAAATTGTCGCATTCGTTTAAAATGGATGTTATTGAAAAATTCGAAGAAAATACTTGCATCTCGGAAAAAGCTATAGTGGAGCATTTTAATGTCCCAGAATCGACACTTAATTTTTAAAAATCTGGATAATTTCCATTTTCTTTGTGTTCTTAAAAATAATTAACGGAAGTTATACACGTATTTGCATTTTGAAACTAATCTTATTTACATGTTCCAGTAGTATATACATAGTATTAATTAACAATATATGTACACTGTATTGATGTTTCACTTTTAAGCTCCCTTTTGTGATTTTTCACTTATGCGCGTTTTTTCCGCTGTCCCCTGCGCCCGCGCATAAGTGAGAGATCACTGTATAAAGATTCATCCTTTTTTTAAAATAAAAATAAATTACTCAATTGCAGTTATTCCATTACGTTTCATTTGGAAATTTTATTCGCTCTCAGGCGAACAGCACGCGCGCAGACGAGAGATTTCCTTTGTAATCCAGCTTCCACAATTCCCGTATACTAAGACATATAATTTGATTATTTTGAATCCCTTATGAGAAACTTCAATTTGAGCTTGCAAATAATAAACCCGCAGAAGGAATTCCAAATTTAGTATTCATGTAGGAATTGTATTTTCCCAGTCTAGCTTAAAAGCGTAAGTTTAATTCCTTCCTAATAATACTCTTTCGCTTTCCGTACAGCCTCATTTGAATATTGTTGTGTCAGCGGGAAGATAACGGTCACGCGGTCTCTTCGTGCTAATCACGTGATGCGCGGGTGTAAGCTCTCCGTTAAAAAAAACCAGGGTAATGTTTGAATCTTCAGGAGATTACTTTTTGAAATCAAACGGAACGGTCATGCGGTAGGATTGGTGAGCCTAACGAGCTACGGGGATCTTTTCCCTGTTAGCACGGCGGCGATGGCTATAACTAAATCTTTTAACAAGGTGTAAGTTGATATCATAAGTAAGCAACAAACCCTAAATCCCTCTTGTCTAAAATGTAAATATACCTGTGTAAATACTTTTCTCATTTCATATTATGCTGTTTTAATAAATAAATACTTTAGTTTTAACTCCTGTTTCTCCTTCTTTATCTTTGGTGCATTTAGACCTAGAGTGTTCCTTAGATGAAGTATTTTTACCTGTAGGTGGGGTTTGGGATTTAACCTCCCACCCTTTTCCCACAGAATTGGGGGATCGGCGGGATCATAATAATTCCTCCTACATTCATCCCTTGGTTCTGATTTCGAAACATCTTTGCAAATGATTCAAGTCGATATTATAATATTTCTATTAATCATTAAGCATAAAAATGTTTCGATACTTACCGAAAATTGCGTGTCTGGAAGTCACTGAAAAGTAAAAAATGCATCATTCAGTGTATCATCGACTGCCAGACAAAGCATGCAGTTAAAAATATATTGTAATTCGAATATCTGTATGTCATTTCTGAAAGATGGAAACAGATGCCTCTTTCCAGAACAGTTTTTAAAGCTTAAATCGTACTCTAATGTGGGTGTTGGGTTCACACAATTGACAGCACTGGTAAAAGCGCGCATCGCTGTATTTATTTTTTAAGAGTTGTGAACCTGGCATTCTCTACTGAAGTTTGTGTTCCGATGTAAAAAAAATTCTAAAACGAATGCTTGTGTGAATTCTCGAAGAACGCTTTTCTAAAAATAAAATGTCCGTAATGTTTTGTGCAAGAGTTATTTTTTGATTTGAAACTACTTCCTGCTGAGTCAGGGACTCAAAAGTATGTTTATTTTAACTCTTGTGCATTAATATCTTGACCTTTTTACTTTCTCGTATACGAAGTAAACAAAGAGAAAGTATTGTAATCGTCAAAAAATTCGAACTCGAGACTTTGACGAATCTCCACGTTTTAGACCTCCCTGAGTCCGAAAAACACAATTTTGGAATTATGTATGTCTGTGTGTGTGTGTCTGTGAACACGATAACTCCAAAACTATTAGAGTTACGGGGATGAAATTTGGTATGTGAACTTGACACATAATTTGTAGGTTTCTTTCAAATTTTGGACAAAATCCGTCTACGGGAAGTCTGTCTGTCTGTCCGAGGTCATGCGAACACTATAACTCAAAAACTTGAATAGCTAGATGGATAAAAATTGGTACACGATTTTATCCTCATGAATGTAGGTCCGTATAAAATTTTGGGCCAAATGCGTCAAAAGGCTGACTGTCTGTCGGTCTGTATAAGCGCATCTCCAACGAGTCCGCCATCTCCACGCACATGCGTATTGGACGCAATCTTCTGTGCAAGATATTTATTGACTCCTTCTTGGAGCTTTTTTTTCATCCGATTCTCTATGCGCATGCGTACTTGGTAGCAATCTGTGCACGCGGAAGGATTGTCCTTGAGCCAAAAAAGAGTAGAAATCGGTATTCATTTAATCGGAACGCATCTCTTCGAATTTGATTCTTTACCTAAATATTTTCTGATAGTCAGTGGATCCTGGGTTACAATAGGTTCGAATTTTTTTATCCACGCGGGGGGAGGGGAAACGGCCCCTTTTCGAGAAGTATACGAGAAAGTTTAGGGGAGACCACTCCCGCTGGCTTAGAAGGTGAAACGATTAAATTTAGTAGAGATTTCGGTGAAATCTTGGTTTGCTCCAACAGTGGGGTTGAAAGGATGTCCTTTTTTCCAAGCTACACTTGATTCCTGAATTTCATCCGAAGAAAAAGATTTCAGTAAAACCTCGATTAACCGTCATTTTGTGTTATCCGTCGTCGTCTAAAAATAAGGTAAGGTAAGTTTAAAGCAGAGCCCGAATAAAAGCGGGGCGAAGTTTTGCTTTCTAAGGCATATTTTTTAAATTTTTTATTTACTCATTGTGACTTTTGTTCTTTGTGTGTTTGTCAGCATTCTGTAAATGGAGTTTTCTGTAGTGTGCTTTTCTTTAAATAAATAAATAAAGTTGATTTGTGGGGCCTTGAAACAAATTTCGTGCAACAAAATAGTTTATTGCATTTTGCTATTTATTGCATCGCACAATTTGGTATAGTTAAGAATAAAGGAAAACATGAAAATGATAAATAATTAAATTACTTTTATAAAGTTAATATTTCTATCACACAAAAATGTTAATAAATCAAATAACAAAGATAATTACTTCATAAATACAACTTGGTTATGCGAGTAACTAGAATAGGTTAACAATGTGAATATTTTTAAAAATTTTTACATGTTTTTAGCAAATTCGTTGATAATATTATCATGACTTAGTTTTTCGTTAAAACGGATTCGATAAACAAAATGGCTAAGCAAATCAATCTTTGCCAATGCTAGATCTCAAGTAATTCTTTATTATTTTTATTTTTAATAAAGATCTTTCAGCAGATGCGACAGTAATTGGCAAGATGAATATAATTTTAGGATAGAAGAAAAATTTGGATTCAATTTTATTAAATAATTTTTAAATAAATATTGTAAGATTTGTAATATTGTATCCTGGAAGGCAAAACTTGACGGCAAATTTCAATTTCGTTAAATAAATCAACGCAATTCCTTTTCATTCTTTAAAACCCTCAAAAACGCGGGGCCTTGTGCGATCGCACCGTTCGAAAAACCCTCGGGCCGGCCCCAATTTATTGTATTGCAATACATTTCTGTACATTACTACTCTTATCCTGAAGTTTATATCGATAGTTTTGTAAAATTGATTACAACATGTCCTACCGCCACGAGAAAACCCCCAGACACCAGACATACCGATGACGGTCGTTATGGAAACGGGATATTCCACTGCATTTTGGAGGTGAAGGAAAGGGCTTTATTTCATTTGGCGCAGATAGAACCGCCGGAAGTCTCATTTCGCTTTGTGCTTCTAGCCCAGTGGTTGGGTAGTTGAATTCGGAATTAATTAGGGGAAAGCTGGAAATTGTTTTAATCTCTTCAGTTTAGGTCTGGAATGAACATACTAAGTTTTCCCCCTCCTGCTAGGTGAGCGTTAGCCGCTGCGTGAAGATTTGTAGTCAGAAAATAGGACAATAATCGATCTATATCTCCAACACAACTCATGCTATCAAAAATATTTTAATGCAAAAGTCTTAGAGCTTGAAATGCTGAATAAAATGAGTACCAACACTTATTATATTCAATGAAAATTAAACTCACAACTGCGCTTCACAGTTTTGCCTAAATCGGTAATCAAGCGCTTGAAGAGAGAACGAACCAAGTTTTTTGTTTACCCTGCCTCCAATTATTATAAATACATTTCAAATTTGTTCAGGATGCTTTTACAATTATTTCAAGCCTTTATTTAGTATATTTTGAGAGAAAAACCACTGTTATTATGATTTAACAGAAGAAAACATCACACGGAAGCTTCAGCAATGGTTCAGAGGGTGTTTATTAATTGGAAGCAACGGATTTCTCATCCGAACGAAGTTCTCCAAAATAACTCAAAGCTGAGAGCGTAATGAAAAACAACGACTTTCATTTTAACACTTATTATTTAATTACGCATAATTGAAGTGATATAAAATAGATAAAAAGTTTTAGATAAATTTAAATTTTTTAGATGTTGATTGTGAATCATAATCATTAATGTCGGTTTGCTGACTGTCACTTTCCTCTACATTCTTCCTCCAAGTCAACGTCTGAAATTATCTCCTCCATCCTGATATCGATTGTAGCTTCTTGGTTAGCTGAGTTTGCAATGACGTTATCATCTTCTGGAGAATTGGTACATCCTTTCCCTTTGCAGTGATAGCAAATTTTTGAACATTTAATATCAGATTTCCTACAGGTGCAAGTCAAGTTACACCCTTTTGCGCACTTGCATGATGTCACAGAGAGAAGAGCTGGAGGATCTGGTTCCTTGTGGTTGATGACTGAGAACAATCCATGTTTGGTTTCTTTCCAATCACAATCTAAGGGGCTTTTGGAAAACCCACTCCAAAGTTAAACCTATAGGTATGCACGGAGAGAGTGTGCATGTGCAGATACTGAAGTGGGAAGGAGAGACGCTAAATTGAAATGATTTTTTACTAGTGATTTCTGAAAAAGTCTGAATCTCAGAGAATCCAATGTTTCTTCACTGTTCTTTCTCCCATACAGGCTATCAAAACTTTCTGTCCTGCTTCATCTACTTCATACGGGCATGCATTTTCATCAAAAAAATGTTCACAACTTTTCGCAGTTCAGTGCTGTTCAAAACATTGATAAATTTCTTCTTCCCATGACTGAAAACATCATGTCAAAAACAGATGTGGTATCGTAACCACTGAACGCACGAAGAAACAAAATAATGTCACTTATGTGTGGAGCAATGTTCAGGTTTGCTGCACAATATAAAGCATCTTCCGCCTTACCTCTCCCAGGCTTTAAGAAGAAAATGTTTTCGGAATTAGTGGATGCTGCCATTATAACCAACCTTCACCAACAACCACAACACATAGTGACCATTTTTCTATTTTCAAAGCACTTTTTATTATTAGATAATCAGCATCTTCCTCAACTTGCTTCACAACAAAACCTTCTTTTTAAAACTTAAGAACAAGCAAAGGCTTATAAATATGCTATGTTTTATCATTTGATAACAATTTCTCTTGGTACATAGTGGCTGATATCGATTTATCAAACATAACATAACCAACTATGCATTTCTTTGTTCGTCTGATACTCTCTACTGATTTTGTACTTTTCGCCGCATCTTTAGGGTAACCATCAAAATCTATTGTGGCTCCTTCATTGAAGTGCTTTTTGGCGTAGTCAACATATTTCTTCAGGATGAAGGAAAATTATTCCTTTGCCTGCCATAACAGACGATGTAACAGAAATCCACCATCAACCACATAACATGCTGAAGTGAAATGCAAATCAGTTGCAGTAGAAAATAAATTATAAAATACATACTTACGGGTCTTGCGCAGTCCTCCTTCATCAAAGAGTGACAATGGAAAAGGAGCCAGCTCAAATTGAAAATATTTCTGTAACTCTGCATCAGACTTTTTCAGGGGAGACATTCTTCTGAATATTGTGGCCGAATAGACATTACTTGGTTTTTTTTCGTTTAAATGTAACATCAGCAAAATTGTTACCAACAGTTTTTGATAAACAATATACAACGAATTAATAAGCATTGTGGCAATTTATTCTTTCATCCGCTTTAATATACCACTTGCTATAGATATGAAGTGTTCACAAAAAAATTTATTTCCGAAAGATCCTGATGTTCGGAAAAATTTGGATTTATAGATGCAAAAGAAAATATATCTTTAATGTATCTCTTAAACATTCCATATTTTGATTCCTTCGTGAAGTGTGACTCTTTAACAATGTTTCCACAAAATCTTAGGCTTAGAAATAGTTTTTCTGTTACTAAAAGAGGTCTGTCTGAACATGATATTTATTCGGTTACTTATCATTTGGACTAGACGGTGTGCTCCCAAAGCGACGTCATCAACGCATCCGCTCTCTGTGTTTGTATTTTAGCTATCGATATATGATGGTCATGTGTTTCCCATATGGGTAAATATTCACTAATCAGCCCCAACGTCCCTTGTAAAACGCAACTTTCTTACTTGAAAGAGAACTGGGAACTCTCATGCCTTCAGGGTCTTCCTTTAAAGTTAGTTATATATCTCTTCTCCGTTCGTGGAAATTTCGTTTATGGTACTAATTTATACAAATAATCCTTTTTTTTATTTCAAGAGCAGTTTATAACTTAGTAAGATTTTTTTTGCAAAATAAGCGGTAATCTATTTAAAATGCCGTGCATATACCTGTACGCAGAAGAAGCTTTGAGTTATTTTGAAGAACTTCTATCGGATGAGAAATCCGTTGCTTCTAATTATTAAACACCCTCTGAACCATTGCTGAGGCTTTCGTGTGATGTTTTCTTCTGTTAAATCATAATAACAGTGGTTTTTCCCTCAAAATATACTAAATAAAGGCTTGAAATAATTGTAAAAGCATCCTGGACAAATTTGAAATGTATTTATAATAATTGGAGGCAGGGTAAACAGAAAACTTGGTCAGTTCTCGCTTCAAGCTCTTGATTAGCGATTTAGGCAAAACTTTGAAGCGCAGTTGTGAGCTTAATTGTCATTGAATACAATAAGTGTTGGTAATCATTTTATTCAGCATTTCAAGCTCTAAGACTTCTTCATTAAAATATTTTTGATAGCATGAGTTGTTATCGAGATATAGATCGATTATTGACAAAAGTCCTATTTTCTGACTGCAAATCTGCACGCAGCGGCTAACGCTCACCTAGCAGGAGGGGGAAAACTTAGTATGTTCATTCCAGACCTAAACTGAAGGGATTAAAACAATTTCCAGCTTTCCCCTAATTAATTCCGAATTCGGCCTTTTTTAACGACCCAACCACTGGGCTATTCGGCCGAAAACGAATTTCTTGCTAAGTGCGCTTAATTTGCCAAATGTTGCGGCTGATTTTATACCCGTTTCCCTCCTTTCTTCGACTCGTCTACTTGAGGCAACCCTGCTCAGGGTTTTTCTCGTGGCGGTAGGACAGTATTATTCACTTTTAGAGATTTTATTTTCATCTTCGCCCCAAGCCAGCCGTGAAATCACATTACTGGACATGAAAATCAAGAGATTTCTGTTATCCGTCTATTCGGTTGTCCGTCACAGCCCTGGTCCGGACTGGGACGGTTAATCGAAGTTTCACTGCATATTTTGTACTAGATATTCTGTTTTAGATATTTTTATTCATGAAATAAATCCTAATCTTTGATTTACTCTAATGATTTTCCGAATTTTTTTAAAAAAGGTAAATGATCTGGACGATTTTTTGAAACAAAAAATATGAACATCATGGTTGAGTTAAAAAAAAAAAAAAAAAAAAAAAAAAACCAGAAGAGTTGTGCCCATCTAACACGGGATTTCAGCTTTCCAACAATATCTCGGATATGATTGCCACAGATTTATTAACGGAAGTTGTAGTAGAAAATCTCACGCAGATTGCCAGAGTGCTTTAGCAATAAAGAAAGCATTAAAAACAGAAATGATGAATCAATTGACACTAACTTTCGTTTTGCAAAATATATAAATATTCCATTCCAAAATTAAGTATGAAAAAGAAAGAACTTTTTTAACGAAAAAGAAAGTAAAGATCTCCGAGAAGTGGAAAAATAAATTAATTCTAATATCTTCTATTTGACATTAACGAAGTTCCGCGTCCATGAATCAACATAAAATAAAAAAAAAGAAATTACTAAACTCAGCTAAAAAACCCTGTCATAACTTCTATTTGATATTAAATCATCACAGAGTCAAAGCAGTATCCCGTGTGCAGTGTATGCTGTAGACAGACCGTCTGAATCTCTTTGGCACGTAGCCAAATTCCTGAGCGTTACCGATTTCGGAGCGCAATTCGGTACTTACGTATTAACGCCACCGAAGCTACAGATTTGGCGGTTTTTAAGTGCCGCCAAGCAAGATTTGGCGGTTTTTGTACTTACGTATTAACGCCAATTTGGCGGTTTTTGTACTTACGTATTAACGCCAATTTGGCGGTTTTTGTACTTACGTATTAACGCCAATTTGGCGGTTTTTAGTGGCGCCAATTTGGCGGTTTTTGTACTTACGTATTAACGCCAATTTGGCGGTTTTTAAGTGCCGCCAATTTGGCGGCTTTTGTAAACAAGATTGCTCTTTATTGGCGCATTACCGCTAATCTGTAGCCTCGATGGCGTTAATACGTAAGTACCCGCAATTCTATTATAGATAGCAATTAGAAGCGACGCGGCGCGAAATTCGGAAACGGGTAAATTGTAGAGCCACTTCATCAGATTGTGTGTGGATTCTTTTTCAGTCTGGAATTTATTCGCCAGAGGAATGAACAGATCCACATTTGTTTTAAAACTTATTTCGGTTTCGCCTTCATCTTCAACACATCGTACTACGCAGCACAGAACAACAGTTTCTCGCTCTCGTTCTTCTCTCATCCCATTTCCCAAAGCACTCGTCGTGAGCCTTAATAACCGAAAATGCGACGTAGGGGTTACTCAAATCAATAATAACAATAACCAGCGGGAGTGGTCTCCCCTAAACTTTCTCGTATACTTCTCGAAAAAGGTGCTGTTTCCCCTCCCCCCGCGTGGATAAAAAAATTCGAACCTATTGTACCCCAGGATCCAATGACTATCAGAAAATATTTAAGTAAAGAATCAAATTCGAAGAGATGCGTACCGATTTCTACTCTTGCTGGTTCAAGGACAATCCTTCCGCGTGCACAGATTGCTACCAAGTACGCATGCGCATGGAGAATCGGATGAAAAAAAGCGCCAAGCAGGAGTCAATAAATATCGTGCACAGAAGATTGCGTTCAAAACGCATGCGCATGGGGATGGCGGACTCGTTGGAGATACGCTTATTCTGCCGACAGACAGTCAACCCTTTGACGGATTTGGTCCAAAATTTTATACGGACCTACATTCATGACGATAAAACTGTGTACCAAATTTTATCCATCTAGCTATTCAAGTTTTTGAGTTATAGTGTTCGCATGACTTCGGACATACAGACAGACAGCCTTCCCGTTGACGGATTTTGTCCAAAATTTGATAGAAACCTACAAATTATGTTTAAAGACCACATACCAAATTTCATCCTCGTAGCTCTAATAGTTTTCGAGTTATCGTGTTCACAGACAGACAGACATAATTCCAAAATTGTGTTTTTCGGACTGAGGGAGGTCTAAAACGTGGAGATCCGTCGAAATCTCGAGTTCGAATTTTTTGACGATTACAATACTTTCTCTTTGTATACTTCGTATGCGAGAAAGTAAAAAGACTAATTAATAAGATATGGAAGGACATAAAGGTTGGGACCTACTGATCTAATCAATTAATAAAAGACCACCCCACTCTCCATTGCTATAAGTTCCGATCTGAAGACTGAGCGGAAATTTACATTCCTCCTTTGAAACAACCCCTTTCCCATACACGTGCAACCAGTGGCGTAGGGACCCGGGGGCAAGGGATGTATAGATGCCCCGCGCTCCAGACTTGGGGGCGCCGTGGAGACGAGTTTTTTTTGTTCTATATATTATAATCTTTCATCTAAAATATAAAAGCCGTGAGAAGGCCTCTAACGCTCAGGAATGTGAGCGTGGCAACAGAAACCAGACGCAGTGAACAGGGGAGAGGTTTCTTTTCTCAGAATTCGGAGCGGTTTTTGAGAAGGGAAGTCCTCAGCTTTCAACAATGGAAGAGAAACACGGAAATTAAATATTTGTTTAATCAATGAAAACAGTTTGAATTGCATTGCAACAATGAAAAGTATTGTTGTAAATTATGCCAAATAATATTTTTTTTAATTTATTAAAATTAGAGAAAAAATTGTGCGGCAACTTAATTGATATCTTTGAAAAGGTAATTTTTTAAATTTTCAGATGGTAAAATAATTTTATATTTATTGTAATATTTTCGAAAGTTATTACGGAAAAACGTCAAACTTCTGCTTAATTTTTGATTAATTAATTCTAATTAAAATTTCAAAAAAAGGGCTCCGAGGTATACATTTCCATACTCCAAAGTATGTTTGTGCCAAATTTTGTAGCTCTGGTCCAGTGTGTGTTGGCGCTCTACAGAGCTGAGCGCCAACACACACACAAACACGCACACGCGTTCTCTTTTATTATTAGTAGAGGTATGTTCATTTGTTCTTTAATACGTTTACAGAACAGAACGCCATCCCTTACCCCCGTACCCGTGACCAGACCGGTCACTGAACGGTTTGATGGGCAAGACACGGGAATTTTATTTAAGAAAAAGAAAAACAATGGCGATACTGGCAGGAAAATCTCTAACATCATGCCCTCAGTTAGTCTCCATCCCACTAACTGGATTAGAGAGGATGTTATCTTCTTCTCTCAACATGGACCTTTCCCTTCCTACCTCAAAAGGTTTTACCTGTCTGACAGCGATTACTGCAGTTGTGGTGGAATTGGCACGGCATTTCACTATGCCACGGAGTGTATCTATACAGTGTCTTGGCATATGAGGAAGCCAGCGCCAAACTTCGAACAAGAATGGCTGAAAAGGGTGGCCTATAACCTCGTCTGCAGGCAGAAAATTCGTGGGATTATCAAATTCATTAGCAAAAACAGAGATCTTTTCCCGCCTCCCTAGCCTTCAACTTCCCAGCGAGCTGAACTAAGTAGCTCAATCACCGGACATTCCCTCTTCAAATAGAAGAAAGGTATTTCAACATCTAAAGAAAAGAAGACTATTACGAACTAGTAGTGTAAGAGTGAAAATGCCTGTGCTGTACATGGTGTATATATTTCCTTCTTTTTGTTTTTCTTTTTCTTAATACGTTTACAACAGTTGAAATTCTTGTTCATTGTTATTCTGAAATCAAAATTGTTCAAAAAATCTAAGATTGTAAAGTTTTTTTAAAATAAAGCTCCGCGTACACCCACCCAACCGACAGGGACCTGTCCGGGCTGCATATAGGCATACTGCACTCCAGCAAAGCACCATTGTAACTTTGGAGGGCTCTGATTGGACAAGCGAATCTGACGTAAATATGCTTTTCTTGTTTGTTTACCTCTGACCACGCTGTGATTGATTCTTTCAACTAGCGATATCGAAATGTTCCTTGTGTAATACGCAATGGCTATTCAGAATTCCAATCTTCCCCCTTCTTTTGTAAACGAAGTTGTTAAAATCGTTGAAGATGAAACCGTCGTTCGAAGAAACCTTAAAAGTGTTTCCAATGTGTATTATGGATAGAAGAATATGGAAGAACATCAGACACGAAATGGAATCTTCGATCTTCTAGACCATCTGGAACAAGGCTTGTGTGCTGGTAAGTAGCGATAATTATTTCAAATCATTATCTTTTAGAGGATGTATGTTGTAATTTGTAATCCTATATCAGGCATTATTTCAATACTTATATTTATCATGGTTTAAGTTAACTATTAAAATATGAATTTTAATGTTTCAGATCTGAATGAAGCAAATCTAACGACATTAAATCAAGAAGAAGAAAGATTCCCCTTTTGAAAACAAATTCAGGCAATATCTTGAAGAAAAAATTAGTATTTAGAGTTTTAAGAACTATAAACAAGATACGCGTGTCTCAATGTTGTTGCGATGTGCAGAAGAGTGACGTCATATTCGGTTGTCCAATCAGAGCCCTCCAAAGTTACAATGGTGCTCTGCTCGAGTACAGAATGCCTATATGCGTCCGGGCTCCGAATACTGTGGTGATCAAGACAAAGCCGTCCTTACCTTTGAGTCGTATGATGCCTATTTCGACGTCGTACAGGGTGCAGATGTACTCCCCCGCGTCCGTCACCCTCAGGTCGCTGATGCGGAGGGCGTCAGTGGCGTCGATGGAGATGCGGCCCCGGCTTCGCTCCTTCACCTTCTCGGCCTTCAGGGGCCTCTCGTTATACTTCCAGCTGACCCTCGTGTCCAGAGTGGCCCTGCGGAGAGAAAGGCGGGCCTTGTAACAACCAGGAGGAGTGGTCTCCCCTAAACTTTCTCGTATACTTCCCCAAAGAGGTGTCATTTTTCCCTCTCCCTAGGGTAGTCATAAGTCCAGTATGCAAACAATCAATAAGAAAAAATAAAGCAAAATTTTTAAAAAAATTAAAAAGTTATTTATAAAAGAAAGCAAAATTTAAAACTGGAACAAGAAATTTTTTTATTATTATCATACAATAAAATTAAAAGAATAAAAGAATTTAATTGTAAAAAGAAATGAAGATAGAAAAATTACGACAATGTTTAAGATGCGCGCCATTGCAGCAGCAAAACAAAAAACAGAGAACAATAGACAGATATACCAATAAAGCCAAAATTAAAAAAAGAAGGTAATACAAGCAATCCTAGAGTAATTTGAAGTAAACGAAAAGCAAACAACAAAACAAGGAATCCATTCTAGTTCACTTTTTCAAGGGCTAAAAACTATTCGAAATGGATTCAAAAGAATATTTAGGGAGTTTTCTGTAAGAAGCAAGCCTATTTTAGGCTAAGACAGAGCTTCTCATAGCCCGAACTCCCCAAAACAGAGAAACCAGGTAGCAAATCCACAAGAACATACATCAAAAGAAAAAGGAAATAACATTAAAAACGCTAATAAAACTAACAAAATATTAGCCATCAAGCTTAATTAATAAGCTTTCATAAGGTAAAATCAAAAACTTACCCATGAAGAGTATAACCATAGGTCCCGTATTATTATTTGTTCCGTTTTCTTTCTAAACTCTGTGTCATTACAATTTTAAAATGACTTGCGCCCAACTTTATAATTATGTGAAAGAAGAAAATGATATAATTAAGAAAGTAAAATCAGCCTTAAATTGTGACTGGGCTAAAAAGGATTAGCCTCGCATCTTTTTCTATTATTCTACGTATTCATTTTATAAGATTGCTTAAACATTATTGATTTTTTTTATCCGAGTAAAATAAGCTAAATACGTACCTACTCTATTCGTGATTTATTTATTTAGCATCTAAACGTCCCGTATCAATGCTTGGCAATTGGGGCAACCTACCTTTCCCCGCGTCGATAAAAAATTCGAATCTACTGTAATCCAGAATGCAATGCTTATACACTTGTTTCCTTCAGCGCGCGTCAAGGTCACGCTCGCCGAGACAGAAATAGCGCGCTTAAGTAAGAAAATTGAAGAAGCAATTTGAAAGCCTTTTTTTCAGCCGATTGAAACAAAAATTGGATACAAATCTACAATTAAGGTTAGAAGGCCACATACAAAATTTCATTTATCTAAGTAATTTTGTTAAGAAATTATTGCGTTCAAAAGTATGCTATTATACAGACAGTCAACCCTTTGACGGATTTGGCCCAAACATTTATACGGACCTACATTCATGACGATAGAACGGTGTACCAAATTTTATCCATCTAGCTATTTCAAGTTTTTGAGTTATAGTGTTTACATGAACGTGGACAGACAGACAGACTTCCCATAGTCGTATTTCGTCTAAAATTTGACAGAAACCTACAAATTATGTTTAAAGATCACATACCAAATTTCATCCCCGTAGCTCTCATAGTTTTCGAGTTATCGTGTTCTCAGACAGACATAATTCCAAAATTATGTTGACTCAGGTAGGTGGAGATTCGTCAAAATCTCGAGTTCAAGTTTTTTGTCGATTAAAATACTTTCTCTGTGTATGCTTCGTATACGAGAAAGAAAAAAGGAACGGTAAAATCTCTTTAGCACGTCGTTGGAGGGACCACTCCAAAACGACGTAGGAGAAAGTGGGGTAAAACCGGGTAGCTAAGCTTCGAAGGCCAGTTGGAGCTGAAATATTCGACAGCGAGCTTGTCAAATTTTATTAAAGCATTCATTGTTTATCGGAGTACAATATATTTTTCCAAAAAGTCACAATTTCATTACTTTTTTTATCCATGATGTTTTTATGAAAAAATGTCAAACTACCCGGTTTAACCTCACTAGTGGGGTAAAACCGGGTACACTAGTGGTGTACTAGTGTATGCTAGTGGTATATATTAACCCCACTGGATGGGAAATTAGGAAAATCGATTTTCAGAGGAAAAGTAGCAGACATTTTCATTTTTTATGAAGAATATGAGTTACAAATTTCGCATGTGAAGCAGTTGTCTTCTTCCTCCGCGCCACCGCAGCTTTCGTGGGCACAGCTAAGACAGTTTTTGCATTGTATCAACCCTTCTTCTTGATTTAAATTAGAAATCCATCATTAAAATATAAACAATGAACGTCTGATGTGTTTTTATCGTCTTCATCGGAGGAATCATCAATACCGACTGTCCTCGTCTTACGCCACTGGGAGTACCATGTTTTACCCCGAGTGCAGAGGTTATAGAAAACTAAATAGAACCGCGAGATTATTGGAGTAAATCCTTATTGTTTGATTGGGTATAAATCCTTAGTAAACGTATAAAAGTTTTAATAAATATAGTTTTTATAACTGTAATGATTTTTAAGTAACGATAGTTTAAAATCAAACGGACATTAGAGAGATGACGTCTTAAAATAAAAAAAAAACTTCACAGAATCAGTGAATTCATCAGCTACAACATGCCACTCTGACTGGTCCTTTTTCTTGACTAGTAGAGTGTAAAGATTAAGAAAAAAATAAATACTATCTTCACTCTTTAGCTTTTACCAATGGAAGAAAATCACGCGATTACATATTTGTAGAAACAATGACAACGGTTTAAATTTTATCGTAACAATGAAAAGAATTGTTGCAAATTGTGCATAAAAGTATTTTTTAAAAAATTGCCAAAATTCAAGAAAAATTGTTCATCAACTAAATTGTTATTATTCAGAACATAATTTTTTGAATTTAATGATGGCATAAGTATTATTTTTTTGTGTTAATATTTTCTGAAATTATCGGCCCAAAGTAGCAAAGTTTTGTTGTTTTTGTCAAAAAACCAAGTTTCGAGAAAAGAGCTCTGAGGTACACATTCCACGCTCCAAATTGTACCAAATTTGGTAGCTGTGGGTCAAGCGGTCTGACCAGCAGAGCACCAACACAGACACGCGCATAATTAGTCCAGGCAACGAAAGAAAAATAGAAAAAAATGGTGTAGTTTTGAAATTTGGCACAGTTGTAGGGATTAGTGCCCTAAACAACATACTAAAAGTCCCCGACCGTGGGGGTTACGGGGGGGTTTAAAGGGGGGCTTTTTTAGTTTTTCTTAAATATCTCGAAAACTATGGGTTCTAAAGAAAAATTCTCAATTACAAAAATAAACTACATTGAATTCCCTACAAAAAAGTCCCACATCTTTATTTTAGCATCAATAGTTTAGAAGATATGGGAAGTTGAAAAAGTGAGTATTTCTGAAATCCCTTATTGTAATGGTAAAATCAATAAAAAATGCCGAAGTAACAACCTTCAGAAGCACCTCATGCCTGTATAATCTATACTTATAAAAGGCAATGTTTGTGTGCGTGTGTGTGTGTTTGTCTGCGATGTCCAGACGAATCTCATGAAATTTGGCATACACGTAGTCGTAATGGTGACTGAATGCACCTCGAAGCCGGAATTTTGAAATTTAATCTAGAAATTTTTTTATTTAATATTTTGTGTCTTTTGGGGTGATTTTTCGCACTCATTTCTCAATAGCGTGGCTTCGAATAATTGTACGGAAAAAACAGTTGCACCATCGGAAAGAACAAACGATTTCCGTTCTAATGAAGTTTGTTTCGTACGTTTACGTAATTTACTGAATTTTGAGAAATTTTTGAAGAATAGTCACTTTTACGGTAATTTTTAAAAAAGATTTCTTTAAATTATCGCATCTGACGTTCTAACATCTTTATAATTTTCATTTTTTTTCAGCCTATAAATGGAACGTTTATGTCGGATTTAAAACAAGAACTATTAAAATATCTTTTTTCGTTTTTTAAAAATTAATTTTTCCCTGATCGGTTCAAACAGTTTTTTCGTAGCGAGATTTAACAGCGAGAGCTTCCCCGGACCATCCCACAATGCATTGTTGCAACGTGACCTTCTTCGCGGCAGGTGACGTCATTCGCAAAGAAAAATAAGCGGGAATATCAATAATGTGTATTTTTTTGTTTTGATTTTGTTTTCAAAACTTTTTCCTGCCATTGTGGCCACTTTTTTTTCACCCACTTTTTTGAAGTCCTGATTCCACGGGCAACGCCGTGCGCGTACTGCTAGTAATTTTATAAAGGCAGTATTGTATCTGTTGAGAATAATGGTGGTGTCGGGGCGGGGCACAAATATATTTGATGAAAAGTCGTGATCCCTTCCTCCCCTCAATCCGTTTCTCTCCACAAGATCAATAAGGTCATTCCTCACCCAGGACAGAAGAGGGTCAGGCGAGAGCCTTCCTTTCCTGTTTTCGTTTCCGCTTTCACAACTGGACTCACTGAAAGTCAAAACGAATAATAATATTAATAAGTAAAATAAATAAATTAAATAATTAAATAAAACAATTTGCAAATTTACAATTGGAACGAAAATAGTATTCATTTATGGTGGCAGAGAATTCTAGCTTTCATAGGGGAGAGTGCGGTAAAATCGGGTACCCTTGATCCTGGGGCTATTATTTTAACTATCTAGCAGACAGATACTGAATTACACTCTACTAGTAAAGAAACCAGCGGGAGTGGTCTCCCCTAAACTTTCTCGTACTTTCCAAGAAGGTGTCATTTCCCCTCTAATTAGTGTTGCCATACGTCCCGTATACTATTTGTCTCGTTTGCTTCCTAAACTCTGAGTCATTATAATTTTAAAATGACCTGCACCCATTTTTATGATTATGTGTAAAAGGAAAATGATAACAATCACAAAAATTGCATAAGTTCTCAATTTTTACGCGCGCTGAGGTACCACAACTTTATTTAAAGTTTTTGAGATCGAAATCTTACTACAAATATCATGCAAGATTTCACCATGCCTTCCACCTGCAGAATGTCAGAACGAAGTTTCGGGTTCAGGGGGTTGCCATAATTTCCGAAGCTACAATACTTCGTAGACCGCCAAGGTCAAAAGCCAACTATACTAACTTGAGTAAAATAAGCGAAACGCTCGCCAACACACAGTCGCAATGTGCATTTTGAACCAAATATACAATTTGAACATCTTTTTTTTCAATGGATTGAAGCGAAATTTGAGCACAGATCTATAATTAATATTAGCAAACGTCATACCAATTTTTATTTATCTAAGCCAAAGGGTGTAGGAGATATAATTTTTACAAGTATGCGATTATACAGACCGACAGACAGTCAACCCTTCGACGGATTTGGCCCAAAATTTTATACGGACCTACATTCATGATGATAAAACTGTGTACAGAATGTTATCCATCTAGCTATTCAAGTTTTTGAGTTATAGTGTTCACATGACCGCGGACAGACAGACAGACAGACTTCTCGTGGACGGATTTTGTCCAAACTTTGACAGAAACCTACAAATTATGTGTCAAATTCACATACCAAATTTCATCCCCGTAGCTCTAATAGTTTTCGAGTTATCGTGTTCACAGACAGACACACAGACATGATTCCAAAATTGTGTTTTTCGGACTCAGGGAGGTCTAAAACGTGGAGATTCTTCAAAATCTCGAGTTCGAAATTTTTGACGATTACAATACTTTCTCTTTGTATACTTCTTATACGAAAGTAAAAAGGAACAGTCACAGTGGCGTGATGTTGCTGTTAAATTCACTCCCTCTGTGAAGGTTTACTTGCTTTAAGGCGTCAACTCTCTGACGTTCGTTTGATGTTAAACCATCCTTACTTAAAAATCATTACAGTTATAAAAACTATATTTATTAAAACTTTTATACGTTTACTAAGGATTTATACCCAATCAAACAATAAAGATTTACTCCAATAATCGCGCGGTTCTATTTCGTTTTTCATAACCTCTGCACTCGGGGTAAAACCGGGTACTCCAAGTGGCGCAAGACCGGGACAGTCAGTATTCATGATTCCTCCGATTAAGATGATTAAAACACATCAGATGTTGATTGTTTATATTTTAATGATGTATTTTCTAATTTAAATAAAGAAGAAGGGTTGATACAATGTAAAAACTGTCTTAGCTGTGCCCACGAAAGCTTCAGTGGCGCGGAAGAAGAAGACAACCGCTTTACATGTGAATTTTGTAACTAATATTCTTAAATTGTCATAAAAAATGAAAAAGTCTGCTACTTTTCCTCTGAAAATCGATTTTCCTAATTTCCCATAGAGTTAACATGTGTACCCGGTTTTACCCCACTAGTGGGGTTAAACCGGGTAATTTGAATTTTTTTATAAAAAAAATCATTGATAAAAAAGTAATGAAATTGTGACTTTTTGGAAAAATATATTGTACTCCAATAAACAATGAATGCTTTAATAAAATTTGACAAGCTCGCTGTCGAATATTTCAGCTCCAACTGGCCTTCGAAGCTTAGCTACCCGGTTTTACCCCACTTTCTCCTACGTCGTTTTGGAGTGGTCCCTCCAACGACGTGCTAAAGAGATTTTACCGTTCCTTTTTTCTTTCTCGTATACGAAGCATACACAGAGAAAGTATTTTAATCGACAAAAAACTTGAACTCGAGATTTTGACGAATCTCCACCTACCTGAGTCAACACAATTTTGGAATTATGTCTGTCTGAGAACACGATAACTCGAAAACTATGAGAGCTACGGGGATGAAATTTGGTATGTGATCTTTAAACATAATTTGTAGGTTTCTGTCAAATTTTAGACGAAATACGACTATGGGAAGTCTGTCTGTCTGTCCACGTTCATGTAAACACTATAACTCAAAAACTTGAAATAGCTAGATGGATAAAATTTGGTACACCGTTCTATCGTCATGAATGTAGGTCCGTATAAATGTTTGGGCCAAATCCGTCAAAGGGTTGACTGTCTGTATAATAGCATACTTTTGAACGCAATAATTTCTTAACAAAATTACTTTTCTGACTTTTCTGAAAAGATATATTGCACTCCGATAAACATTGAATATTTTAATAAAATTTGGCAAGCTCTCTGTCGAATATTTTAACTCTAACAGACCTTCGAACCTTAGCTACCCCATTTTACTCCACTTTCCCCTATTTATTGCATTTTCGTTGGAAATACACAAATACATACCACAAACATCGAACTTTTGAAACAGGATTGGTTGGCTTGTTTTTGAGTTTTTATGACACAAGAGCCCATTAAAAAGGGTAAAAAAAATATGTAGGTTTACATCAACCGTTATCTAAAACTAAGTGAGCACCCATCGTTGCCCTTTTCTTGTCAAAACCTTGAGAGAGACAGGTAACAGAAGTATGTTATAAAAATGGCATTGTGTTTATTTGTATTGATGGGATAGTACTCAGAATCCAATAAAATTATTCACAAAATTAAAAATATAATAATTTTCTTTCATTTGATTATATTTCATGGCGCATTTCTTATCTTTCTTAGGTTGTGAGGCCCATTCTTCGTCATCTTAATCTTTCAGTAAAATTGGGCATAAAAAATTCACACCAAATGATCCATTTGTAAAATGTCTTTCAATGACTCACTTCAGGAGGTGATTTAGAGCCAACTCCTTATTTTAGCACTTTTAGTTAAAATAATTGAGAAATGCCAACAAAGTTTCAGCAACACCACTCCCGCAGTTCTGAAAAAATAATCCTGCATGCCTTATCATCCTCAGCGCCTCACCAGAGACGATTCAACCGCAATACATAAATAATTTGCTAGAGACGATTTAACCGCAATACATAAATAATTTGATTGATTGAAACATACATCATGTCAATTGGCCCATTTCTTACGCGTATTTAAATTACTCACTCCACGTAGCTTGAATGGAGTGGGCTGGAGATAATCATCCTGAAGATAAGATTTAACCCAGCGCTTCCCAAACTTTTTTGTGCCATGCTCCACCTAAGCTTTTCTAAAATTCTACTGTCCCCACGTAACATATACATAATTTTTGACATTCAAAATTAGATTGTTCATTGAAGAAACTTAAATTATAGGTTTTAGGAAGAAATCACTAGTATATTGTTGATAAACACAGTAAGTTAGTTTTCAATGCATATATGATTGAGAACGAAAATTCAGGTACGAAATAATTTTTCGTAATTTCTCCATTTTTACTTTCTCGTTTACGAAGTATACAAAGAGAAAGTATTGTAATCGTCAAAAAATTCGAACTCGAGATTTTGACGATTCTCCACGTTTTAGACCTCCCTGAATCCGAAAGACCTAATTTTGTTAATTATGTCTGTCTGTGAACACGATAACTCGAAAACTGTTAAAGATACAGGGATGAAATTTGGTATGTGGTCTTTAAACATAATTTGCAGGTTTCTGTCAAATTTTGGACAAAATCCGTCCACGGGAAATCTGTCTGTCTGTATATTCGCGGTCATGCGAACACTATAACTCAAAAACTTGAATAGCTATATGGATAAAATTTGGCACACAGTTTTATCGTCATGAATGTAGGTCCGTATAAAATTTTGGGCCAAATCCGTCAACGGGCTGACTGTCTTTCGGTCTGTATAATCGCATATTTTTTTCCATTTGAAACGAACTCCATGCGCATGCCTACTGGTATCAATCTGTGGTAGCAATGCCTGTGCACGTGGTAGGATTACGCCACTTTGTCCTTGAGACGGTAAGAGTAGAAAATCGGTTCGCGTTTAATCGCACGCATCTCTTTGATTCCTGACGTAAATATTTTAGAATCACTTTAATCTACAATGAAAAACCTTCTGATAGTCATTGGATTCTGGATTAGAGTAGGTTCGAATTTTTTTGTCCACGCGGGGGAAGGGAAACAGCACCTTTTTGGGAAAGTATACGAGAAAGTTTAGGGGAGACCACTCCCGCTGGTTTTTAAAGGGGGATAAAAAAAACCTTTTTCATATAAATTTTTGAAAATTTTTCAGCGAGTAGACCCTAAAGTGAAATGTGCCGTTTCGATCTGACAATTTATATATGCTAAATAAATTACAGTAGACGGCTGCTTTTAAACTCTGGACGAGTCCATTTTCGAATTGCCCCCATCGACAATCAAACTGCCCCCTTGTTGGGCGTGGGCTCCACGTTGGGAGGCACCGATTTAACCCCACCTTATTTTTAGTTCGATAAGTTGAAACAAGTTAATCAAATATCATGTCAATCTGTCCATTTGTTATATGTATTTAAACGACTCCCTCTACCCTACCCTGAGGGTCTGGGTTAGAGTTGATTTACCCCTTCAGCTCTTTTAGTTGGCCAGTGAGGTACATGTGTAACATGTTTCATGAAAATTTAGATTCAGAATTTAATTATATTTATAGATTCTCGTTATATAGATTTTATAAAATTTTTAACACGTTCTCTGATGAACTTGACATTTTTAACATGTCTCTTGGTGCTTTTAAGTCGAAATGTTTGCATCTTTTAAATACATGATATGTTTTATATTTTAGATTTTTATGCTATTTGATTTTCCGTGTTCTTATGTATTCGACCAGTTTTTTGGAGCCGTGTTTGATTTATTTTTATCTTAAGTGTTGCATTTTTTTAAATCTCGAGTGTGTATTTACGTTTTTAAACTTTTAGACTCTCGGTGTGTTTTTTTATTAGACTCGGTGTTTGCGTGTTTTGACTTTTTGACCCTTGCTTTTTGGAAATGAACTTTAAATTTAAAAAAAATACGGCATTTGGTGTCATAGTGTGTCTCAAAGTTTCGTGATTATGTGTTTTCGTTTTTAATTATATACACCTTAGCGTAAGTTTTATGATTTTATGTATTCTCTGTGGTCTACTTTTTGCTTTCTAAGGCATATATATATTTTTTATTTACTCATTGTGACTTTTGTTCTTTGTGTATTTGTCAGCACTCTGTAAATGGAGTTTTCTCTGTAGTGTGCTTTTCTTGAAATAAATAAATAAAAATCGTTCGGAAATGCCGCAGCTGTAGGTGGGCTCCGCTCTGATATGCGCGCATTCGTCGCACAAACAGTCGCGATTTACAATTAATATTCTCTGCGTCTGCAAGACACATCGATCTTAGTGAGAAGGCACAGAACGACGTCGACAAGCTTACCTTGATTCAATTTTTTCATCATTTTCACCTTCATCTTGTGCAAGTAAGAGTATCTCTGGAACGCTTTCAACTTCGAAGGTTTCGTAACGTATCCCACTGTCAAGCAATAGAGATTCTATTGAAATGCAGACACTATTTGCAACTCCTCTTATTTACTACCACTATATGTATGTAATAATCTCACCTAATTTTATTTCAAATTCTAATATTATATATTTTAAAGTCTTAATGTATTCCAAAATCACTTTTCTAAAACTCCAGTTTCGTTCTTTTCCCGCTCTGAAGGCATATTAAATCTCTCATTTTGGCATATTTATTACTAAAAGAATATTTAATCGCTTTCACGTGCCCACAGAAAATCATGACGGCGTCTCTTTGGCACCAGGCTTTTTCCCTGAAACGCCTACGTAACTTATTAAAAATACCCAATATTCCCTTCGCTTTGATCACGTGCCCATATGTCACGTGTTATATATCACGTGCCCCATTATCCGAGAGAATACAAGGATTTTTCTGTGCACTTTCGCTTGTAACCTAAACAGAGATGGCCGTATATCCACCAGTCTCCTATTCATAATAAAAAGAAATTAGTTAATAACTCGGCCTGTTTTATTTTCAACGACTACAATAACGAATACATTTTATGTACATAAAGATTCACTGTTCGCAAGTATTGTACTGATAAGTAACACTGCGCTGATAATAAACTGAAATGAAGCAAGGGTGACAGGCGTATGATTAGGAAGTATCTACAGTCGGACCTCTATTTAACGAACCTCTATTTTACGAATTTCTCCATTTTGCGAACTTTTCCTTGGAACCAAGAACATTTTGCGAATTTCTTCGTAAAATAACCTCCAAATTAGAGAAGTGTATTCTCTATTTAACGAACTTTTTCTTGTGATCCAATATCTTTTTTCTCCCCATTTCTCCAAAATATTTCTGAGCATTTCAAACTTATTCATTCTTTTAGCACATTTTATGGTGATCAATGACCTTGAAGCTGGAAAATGTCACAGCGAAAGTGCTTGAGCATCAAAGAAAAAATTTAATTCTTCATGAGGTGGATAAAGGCGTGAAGAAAAAGGATATTGCTTTAAAATTTGGTATTCCTCCAAACAGCTTATCAACCATAATAAAAAAATCGTGATAAGATACAAAATTATGATCCATCGAATTCTTGTTCAAAACGTTTAAAAGCATGTGTCTATGAAGAGGTGGATGAGGCAGTTTTGAAGTGGACAGTGTGAAAAATAAAAACAATACAGCGATGAATTGCGATGAAGACGAAGTTGATGAAGATGGAAATGCTCATGATGCAGAAATCAACAAACCCTCGTATGATGAAATGCTAAAATTCATTAATTTTATTATAAAATTATTTTTTTAATTGAAAATACAGTGTATTCCCGGACAATGTTTTGTTTTATTCTTGTTTTCCTTGCAGATTTCTTTCTCATGGGTAAGATATATAAAACAAACAGATATTAATTTACAAAATAAAGGTGTGATTAATTACTTTTTTAAATAATATTTAGTGTTTATGAATTTAAAATCTGTTTTGTGTAGTTTAAAGTATTTTAATAGGAGAATCTCTATTTAACGAATTTTCCATATAACGAACTTTTTTCGGGATTTAGCGACTTCGTTAAATAGAGGTCCGACTGTAATTACATTTTCATTGCAGACTGAGTAGAATAGCGATGCGTCAACTCAGAATATTCAGCCATTGGTTATTTTAACAGACACATGCTCTAATCCTTTTCGTCATCAAAATTTCAAACCAGCGGTGTATTGAAAGAAAGCATTAACCTCAGATAACTAGGGTTCATGTTTTCTAGATTTCGTTTTCTTTTATTGCACATTTCTGGTTATTTATAAAAATGCTTGAATGAAAAGCAAAAAAAAAAAAAAAAATGTCATAATGTTCGTAAAGTTCTGAGCATTCAATGTTTTCTCAATACTGTACACAAAACATTGAATGGAATTTCGTTCTATTATTGTTAAGAATTTGTATATGAATTGTCTTTCACAAACGAAATAAACGCAAGTTGAAGTATTTTATCCTGTACTGAACATGCAATAAAAATATCTCGAAGATGTGCAGCATCTCCATAATATAAGCAATAATTGTAATATTATCTTTGTTTTTAATTAAATTTAATTAAAGTCATCTCTCTCTGTATTATTATTATCTTTGTTTCAGTTTAAATTTAGCAGACGATTTTATTTATTTATAAATTTCTTTTTACCAGATCGGCAACAAAAATTTTAGTTGCTAAAAAAATAATTATGAAACGCATCACTGTTAGATTATAGTAGTGTTCCTTAAACATCGATAGTTCAACTATCGATAGTTTTCTCCTCGGCGATACTATCGATAGTTATTCTTCTAGTCGATAGTTTAGAAACTATCGATAGTTCCAGTCGATAGTTTTAAAGCTATCGACTGAAAATGCTCCTATCGATAGTATTGCCAGGGAGAAAACTATCGATAGTATCGATAGTTTTGAGAAAGTCATTACTATCGATTGTTTCAGTCGATAGTTCCGAAAACCCGATACTATCGACTTGGCTTCGATATTATCGATAGTGTGAGGTCTTGGCCCAGTGTTACCGGGGTCTGATCAAAGATCAACAGATTTAAAGAAGTCACAGAATTCCAGCATTGTAAATTTAATAAGAATCTTGAATAAATTGCTATTTTACAATTTTACATACATGTGCTATATACAATTCAAGAACGAAGATAAACAAGTCCCGGATATAGATCGCGAGAGTCAATAACAAGCGTAACTTGACTTCGTCGAAGTTACTAGCGGTGAGTATATGCGGAGATGCAACTTGATCGTAAAGTTCAGGGAACTACGAGAGTTCAGCAGTCTAGAGCAGGGGTCGACAACCTGCGGCTCTTTTGATGTAAAGTTGCGGCTCTCCAGTTCCATATGAAAAAATTAATAAGCAATTCAAAACAAACAAAAGTACTCTCGCGTTCATAGTAAATCCTCTCAACACAAATACAAATGATGTCAATATTGAGCCTTTTGGAATTGACGCTGGATCGCTTCAAATGCAAATGCTGGATTTGAAAAGCAAAGACTTGTGGAGTGGCAAGTTCACAGAACTCAAGAGGAAGTTGGAAGAGTTGGAGGTCCAGAAATGCATGCACATCGCGCAGCACAAGTGGACAGCTCTAAAAGAAATCCCGCGAGTTGAGGCCCTCATACTCGGCGCATGGAATAGTCTTCCAGAATGCTGAAGTGAAGTGAAGAAGTTGGCATATAAAGTGCTGACGATCTTCGGGTCGACCTATTCGTGCGAGCAAGCGTTCTCTTGCATGAATATAATAAAAAGTAAAATTAGAAGTCAACTAACAAATAAAAATCTAGAGTCGTGCTTGAAACTTAAAACAACAAGTTATAAGCCAGATTTAATCAAACTTTCAAAAGGCATGCAAAGCCAATGCTCCCATTGATGTAACTATCTATATTTGAGTTTTTATTTGAATAAATATTATTCCGTATTTAAAGCCGTTTATTTTAAATCAAAAATCAAATATATATAAGCAAATACTATAATATTGAAACGAAAATTTTTAGCGGCTCTTTAAAAACTGGGAAATTTTGTAAATTGTAACTTTTGGCTCTTCCGTTTCAATAGGTTGCCGACCCCTGGTCTAGAGTAACTCAGGGCGAGTTATGGAGAGCACCGAAGGTCGGAGTAAAATATCGAGTTTGGAAACGCTCGATAATATGCACAGTCCACCACAGGGACGCTTCTAGTCAGGCTTTGACAAATAAGTACTCAAGATGAGTAGGAAAAATACCGAGGGTCAGTATTAGACATCGAGGTTGTAAGAACGCTCGATAGAATGCAGCAGTCCACCACAGGGACTCTTACAGCCAAGGTTTGGCTAATTGATACTCAAGATGAGTTGAAGAAATACCTAGAGTCGGTATTAGACATCGAGGTTGTAAGAACGCTCGATAGGAGGCAGCAGTCCACCACAGGGACTCTTACAGCCAAGGTTTGGCTAATTGATACTCAAGATGAGTTGAAGAAAGCTCACACCCCACAAGTCGGTATTAGAACATCGAGGTTAGCCAGAACGCTCGTGGGCAGCAGTCCCACCACAGGGACATCTTACAGCCAGGTTTAGCTGGTGGTGACACTCCGTTGAGAGAAATACCCTAGAGTCGGGTATTAGACATCGGCGTTGGCAGGAAACGCTCGATAGAAGGCAGCAGACCACCACGGGGACTCACAACCAAGGTTTGGCTCATTGACTACACAGATGAGTTGAAGAGATCAGGGGTCGGTATTGAGCATCGAGGTTTTAAGAACGCTCGATGGAGAGCAGACTGATTCCACCATGGGATCGCACCAGCAAAGGTTTGGCTAATTGTACTACACGTGGGTTGAAAGATGCAGTCCCGGTGATTAGACATCAGAGGGTTTAAGAACGCTCGATAGAAGTGCAGCATCCACCGGGGATCTTTCGTCAGGTTTTTAGTGATACTCAAGATGGTTGAAAAGACCCTGGGGGCATTGTAGGAACATCGAAGGTTTCTAAGCTTCGATAGAAGGCAGCAGTCCACCACAGGGATCTCTTTACGGCAAGGTTTGATATTGATACTAAGATGAGTTTGAAGAAGCCTAGGTCGTATCAGGCAATAGAGGTTGTAGGGCAGCTCGATAGAAGGCAGCAGTCCACCACAGGGACTCTCTTGCAGCCAGGTTTGGCCGTTGATACTCAAGATGAGTTGAAGAAATACCTGCAGTCAATGACCGGGCATCGAGGTTTGGCCAGAGCAGCCGATAGGAGGCAGCAGTCCACCGGGAGACTCACCCACAGCCAAAGGTTTGGCTAGTACTCAAAGATGAGTTGAAGAAATACCTAAGTCAGTGACCAGGCATCGAGGTTGTAAGAACGATCGTTAAGGAGGCAGCAGTCCACCACAGGGACTCTTACAGCAGGTTTGTGGTGATAAGATGAGTTGAAGAAATACCTAGAGTGGTGTTGTAGACATCGAGGTTGTGGAGCAGCATGATGAGGAGGCAGCAGTCCACCACAGGGACTCTCTGGCGCAGCCAAGGGTTTGGCTGGTGATCTCAGATGACAGAACTGAAGAAATACCTAGGTCGGTATTGGGTATCGAGGTTGTAAGAACGCTCGATAGAGGCAGCTTGGCCCACCACAGGGGACTCTTACAGCCAAAGGTTTGGCTAAGTGATACTCAAGATGGAGTTGAAGAAATACCTAGAGTCGGTGACATTAGACATCCGAGGTTGTAAGACCAGCTCGATAGAAGGCAACCAGTCCACCACAGGAATCTTACAGCCAAGGTTTGGCTAAGTGATACTCAAGATGAGTTGAGAAATACCTAGAGTCATTATTAGACATCAAT
>BGPR01013327.1:0-20654 GCA_013235015.1 Araneus ventricosus
CGCTTGCTAACGAATACATAAAAGTATACCCCGAAACTGCGGAGAGACACCGTGAAATGCAAAAATTTTGCAGAGAGAATAAAATAAATTTCTACGTCGTTAGGCCCCCCAGTGAGCGTCCTTTTAAAATTGTAATAAAAGGAGTACATCCTGACACTGAAACTGATGAAATTAAGAAAGAACTCGAAATCGCCGTTCCTGAAATCGAAATTATTAAGATCAGTTCGATGAAAAATATTAGATCTAAAAAACCAATGCCCATGTACATGGTTGAACTTAAAAAGAACGGCAAAGAGGAAAAAATTTTCGACCTCTCGAGATTTATGTACTTTACAGTAACAGTAGAAAATTACAGAAAACCCCCAGGCGCAACGCAATGCTGGAACTGTAATCAATTTAATCACTCCAGCGCTAACTGTGGTTACTCCACTAGATGCCTAAAATGCGGCCAGGAGCACAGGACCAGTGAATGCACAATCACCACCCCACAAGATAACCCTACATGTATTAATTGTGGTGTTGTAGGTCACATTGCCTCATGGAGGGGTTGTCCTGCTTTTCCAAAAATAAAACCGACCAAAGGACAGGGAGTTAACTACCCCAGAGCCCAGAGAGAGTTTATTTCTTCCCAATATAAAAGGCAGGAAAATATTTCATATTCCCAACAGGCACAAAAATTCCTCCCCAGACCAGATGAATTACACGAAAGAAGAAATAACACTCCCTACCCCACTGGCAATGGTGAATGTATTGAACAAGAATTCTATGGATTCTGTCAAGGAATCAAAGTGATGTATGATGCTCTAAAATCTATACCAAATCTAATTAAATCAGTTTCTGAACTTACGCAACTTTCAACAACAGAAGATAGAATCAATCATGTTATTAAAGCCTTAAGCTCAGTTGCAAATGCTGTCAGTCACGTTCAATAGTAATAACTTCTCTTATCACAATGTTAAAACCCTTCATAACCTGGACATCATTTTTTGGAACGCGAATGGCATTAGAAATCGCAGTGCAGATATAAGAAATTTTGTAGAAGAACACTCTCCTGAAATTTTCCTTATTCAGGAGACTAAGCTGAGACCAGAATTTAACTTCAATATTCCCAACTATGATATCTATAGGACCGATAGAATCCCCCAGAACAACCCGCACGCCCTTGGCGGAGGAACCGCAGTTTTAATCAAAAAATCTATACCACATTATCATATTCCAACCCCTAAATTTCATTTTGTTGAAGCAACGACCATTTCCCTAAATCTAGTAAACAAAGATCCTTTCACGATAACCTCTATTTATATTCCCCCTTATACTGATCCGACGCTTTTTACCATTGATCTAGAAACTTTAATTCAACTTGGTCCTAATCCAATCATCTGCGGCGATTTTAACGCACAACATCAAATTTGGGGTTCACCAATTAATACCACTAGAGGCAAGGAACTGGTCAGATTCGCACAGGCTGTAGGAATAGAAATACTTGCCCCCGCTTCCCCAACTAGATTTGGATATAATTCAGCAACTATCCTCGATTTAGCTTTAATTAAAGACTTTATTTTGCCTTATGAAATCACCTCCCTTCCTGAACTCTATTCGGATCATAACCCTATAAAACTTACTTTCAAACTTAAATTCTCGACCCCACATGATAAAATTACATCAAATACCGACTGGGGTAAATTCCAAAACTATCTCAGAAATCATGTAGAATACAAACCCTATAGAATAAGCAATGAAATGGATATTGAGGAAGCAGTTCGTAACTTGGAGAAAAATCTTCAGGAAGCTCATAGATTTGCCACGAAAATTGTCAAAAAATCTACCTCTACTTACATCCACCCTAACATCAAGAATCTAATTAAAACTCGCAATAAAACTAAGAAAGATTGGCAAACTCTGAGAAACCCGAGTATTAAAACTGAACTGAATAGAATCGAAAAATTAATTAAAAAACTTGAGAAGGAGTCCAGGCAAAAAGACAAAACAGAGGAACTTGAAACCCTAAACCCCGAAAATGGCACATTATGGACTAAGGCAAAGATTATGCGTAGAAAAGCTCAGAAAATTCCGGCACTGAAAGGGGAGTTTAAACTTGCACTTTCAGACCCTGACAAGGCAGAAACCATAGCAGTGAGCCTGGAAAAACAATTCTCCCTCAATAACCTGTCACATAGTGAGACTGAAGAGGAGGTTAATGAATCAACGAACAACTTCTCTCCCCCAATTAACAATAATTATCAGAATGACAATATTAATAGTATTCAACCTTCTGAGGTAATTAAAATTATCAAAAAACTAAATATCAAAAAAGCTTGTGGTAGTGATGGCATCACTAATAAAATGATAAAAAATATCCCTTGTACTATGGTTTTCGCACTTACAGAAATTATCAATAATATATTCAACTTCAACTATTTCCCGAATGCTTGGAAGACCGCAGTAGTAGTGCCAATACTGAAACCTGGGAAAGATCCCACTATCCCAGAGAACTACAGACCGATTTCACTATTAAGCACCCTTAGCAAAATTACTGAAAACTTTATCCTGGATAAACTAAATGAACATCTCATTGGAAATAAAATTCTGTGCCCGGAACAATTCGGCTTCCGAAAATCCCTAACAACGAATCATCAACTACTCAGGGTGGTCGAATATATCACAAGCGGTTTCGATAGAGGTGAGTGCACCGCAGCGGTCTTTCTTGATATTCAAAAAGCGTTCGACAGGGTCTGGAAGCAAGGCTTGATCCATAAACTAATCATGTATAAAACCCCGCCCAATTTAGTTCAGCTTTTAAACTCCTATCTGGATGATAGAAAATTCGTCGTTAGAATAGGCAATAGCTCCTCTGAGTCTAAAACGATGAAGGCAGGAATTCCTCAAGGGGGGAAAATCTCTCCCGTTCTTTACTCCATCTATGTAAACGACATCCCTACGACGCATAAAACCCTCCTTGGTATGTACGCGGACGACACCCCGATCCTAGCAAGAAATAAAAACCCCAAATACACAGCTGCGGCGATCAACCAGCACCTTCAAAAACTAGATGATTGGTTTGTAAAATGGAAAATAGCATTAAATGTCAGCAAAACTGAAGCAGTTTACTTCGCTAAGGGCGAGAAAAAACATAAGCCGGTTATCAAAATTAAAAACAAAATTATTCCTTGGTCTCAGCAAGCTAAATATTTAGGCATAATTCTAGACAACAAATTAACCTGGCAAAGCCACATATCCTCAATTAAAACCAAGTTCAGAAATGTCACCAGAAAACTCTACCCACTAATTGCTAGAGACTCTGATATGAAAAGAAAATACAAAATTCTCATCTACACTGCGATTCTAAGGCCAATCATAACATACGGATGTCCAATTTGGGGATCCGCGGCAAAATCAAATATCAATAAACTAGAAGTGTTAGAAAATAACATTATTAGGCAAATTTGCAAAGCTGGATGGTACATGCGCAATGAAGACATCAGAAAAGCCATTAAACTTCCCAGTTTAAAAGACTTCATTAAAAAGATCTCAGTCAATTTTTACAACAATATAGAAAATATAGATAATGAAGCCATCCAGCAAATTGATAAATACACCCCCAACATTAAAAGCAAAAGACCGCGAAAAATTCTTCTGTAAAATATCCTTTTCCCATTTTTAAAAGGATGTCCAGGTAGCATCATCATCACTTACCCCTCCCCCTGCTTTGCATTCAATAGTAATTATATATTCACTTAACAAATTCAAGGGCAATTCCTGTAAGCATACCACTTCACCCTTTCCTGTTCATGACGCCATGCCGTGTTCTTCCTAAGCCACTTGATGTTCCAGACCAGCAGACGTCGCTAGTACGGTTCCTGATAGAAGAACTCGGGGTTCCCCACATCGCCATTACCACTATCCAGCACGACAGTCAGCCAGTGAACCTCCCACCCTTTCCCTTGCTTCCGCATAGAGACTCGAACCAACAAAATCCAGCACCACAAATCGTCAAGTATTCAACTTATCATACCGGGGATTAGGCCCCCTTCGGGGGCCATGGGCCCCAAAAAGTACTCTGTTGTTGTTGTTACTAACGTTTCATAAGTCACAAAGTTTAAAAAATCACGAACGTCAGAGCCTACTGTTTTGGCAATGACAAAAGTCTTGTGCAGTATAATTCTTATTCCCCAGCGTTAATATTCAGGGGACCCATCAAATTTCATCAAACAAATATAAATTAGGTCAGCGTCTTTCTAAGTTTTATTGTTAGCTCGGATATATTATTCGAAGAGAGTTGTCGCACATTGAAGGGAATTAATCGAAGAAATTGTGTTTTCTTTCCAAACTTTATAAATTGAGACTGATAAAAGTTACTCTATATGTCCGTTATTCATCTGAATTCAAAAATATAATGTGTGTGAACCTTCAGTATTTCGCAAGATGCAAAGTGGCGACCATCATGGAGTGGAACATTAAGTTGCGATGAAAATGTGTCTCAGATAATTTTGTGTTCTGTTTCTTTCCGTCGGATAAACCTCCCCACAATGCTTATTTCCAATTGTTTTATAATAGTCAATCAATGAAACATGCTAAATATTGTCCCGAATCTACGAGAACCTTCTGTTGATAGTCTTGTTTCGCGGAGTGATTGTTAGTTGAACAACAGGTAACACTGACTGCACGCCAGATGGCGCTGTTTTCAGGTTTAGTGGCGCTGGCAGTACATCCCAGCAGCATGAGATGCATTAATTTTAGAAGGGCCATCTTGCGGCTGTTTTTCGAAGCTTGTTCTTGGGAAATCTGAACGGAACCGTAACCACAGAGAAGGAGAATCAGAGGTCTCACTCAGTAATTTGCGGCGCCCTCACTCGCCAACAAAGAGAACTACCCACTTCTATACCCGCACAGTTTCAAACGGTAGACCAATGTCGCCGGCATGTTTGTTGTGTTCGATGTCGATCTTCATAAGAACAGATAAGTTTAATACATGTTTCCTAACTTATATCAAAGTAGATTTAAGTTAACCAAAAATTTGTAACATTTAGTTTCACTGTTATAAATAAAATAACGAAGTTTAGTTTTTTTTCACGCTGACAAATTCTGGTTAATATTCCGAGACACCGCGCGTAAACTTTTCCCATTAATATCTCGGAAATCTAAAATGCCTAGGGAAACGAAGTTACTTGTTTACAACACCTATTTGCGTCCCATTTTAACTTATGCCTGTCCGATCTGGGGTTATACCGCTAAAACCAACATTAAAATCATTGACGTTCAATATCACTCGGTAATTCGGTCAATCTGCAATGCAAAATGGCATATCTCCAACACCGAAATTCGTAAAGCACTTAACTACCCCTCTCTAAAAGAATACATTGTCAAAATTGCAACAAAATTCTTTAATAGTCTCGACACGCACGAAAATGCAGCAATTCAACTTATTCCTAATTATATCCCCGATCCCAAAATAAAAAGACCGAGAAATATTCTCCTGTAATAGTAATGCACCTTGTCCCCCTCCCCGCAGCTTGTTTGCATTACTCACTTTCCGACTTTTTCTCCCACGGCCCTCTCCTCAGATAATAACCATACACAGTTAAGCTCTCACAGTTTCACTCTCCTCCACTCCGTCTCGAGATCTTCTCTTCTGGCCACCGCTAGACTCCTGACTTTCTCAGAACTGTTTCCAGTTCTTCTCAGAGCTACCGTGCGAAGGACCTAGCTTCTAAGAAGCTGAAATGTACGCACCCCCTCCCTGCCTCTCCTCACTGCCGAAATGATTCCTATTCAGCTCATTGACTGATACTTCTCGCCATGTTGGACTCAGTACTCGCCAAGAATGGAGGTAGCCCCTTTTTGAGGGGCGGGTACTCCGGAATTTGTCAAGGCTTAATTCTGGTTAATTCTTTTGTTTGCCACAGATGGTGTACTGTCTATGTGAAGTGCAATGTTAAAAAAGTTGACATTAGGGTCTATGGAAGTGAGACCTTTGATTCTTCAACCCTGTGACCGTAACTGCACATCGGACTCCCATTTGTGGCTTTCAGTATTTGTCTAAGTGACTGGTGCATATATCCGTTCCTTCCCTTCAAAACAGTAATATTTTCTCCTTCGTTTTAAAATTTCTTCCTAATTTTTAATTCTTTTATTAATCTATTTTCTTTTACTTGTTTATTATTATTTATCATTTACATTTCGTGTTGGAAATGATGATTTTAATTTTGAGGAAATTCACACAGCGACTAGACATAATGGAGAGTAATTTCGATGAGATCGACATAATTTCTTTTTATTGGGAAATAAAAAAATCATTCGGATATATGTTATTACGCTAGGTGAGCATCATCAGATAGGTCAATGAAAAAGTAAGTGAGAGCTTATGTTAGTAGAATTTTTAGTGAAGGATTTGATGAGATGAATGATAAAGAAAAAGAAATTAAATTGTCTTTCTTAATGAAATTTTTGCATCTCATTTGTTTATTCATTTTCATGCTTCAGTTTCTGTTTCGATTCTATATTTTTAATAAATACTGCTGTAATAATAATTTTTTGTTGTAATAATTCAGTTACCTGCTGATACATGCATTATCTTCAAAACTGAATTAAAGATTATATACAAATTTAGTGTAAGAAAAAGTAAATGAACAAATATTAAATGAAATGAATTCACTTATCCTAGAGTTACGGCTAAAATTTCGATTGGAGGTACATCGAGTCTAAACTAAATATCTTGTGACAGAATATATTGTTACAAAAATCTTTCTGTGGGTGTATGGTGTAAAGAGTCCAACACGCAGGATAATGGAGAATGAAGGTTTAATCACAAATATGCAGGAAAACACGTAGCAGAGGCAACAGGAAGCGATAGATCTTCCACAGATTAGCAACTTAAACAGACAACAATTCACAGGTAATAACAGTTACGCACTTTGAAATTTAGCAACACAAACAGTCAGCAAATCACTAATAACGACAATAACAGCACATTCAAAAGCGCTCAGCTCACCAGCCTTCTAGCTCGCACTTCAGAAGAAACTCCAAAGATGCTCCAGTCGATCAACAAACTCCATTCTTTGATCCAAGAGCGGCCCATATATACTCTCCCCGACAGGCCGTGACGTCACATGGAGTTTTCTCGTACATTCAAGCATATTTTCCTTTCTAATAAAGATATCGAAAGAAGGGTCATTGGTCAGGGATGCAGGACCAGCCATCTCATACTTACTCCTGTAGAACTTTCTTCCCAAACATTTGACTAATGAGGCAGGGAAGAGATATTACATTTTTGCAACAATATGGTATGGCGGCTGTGTCTTATGACAGAATGCAGCAGATAGTCCATTGCAATTAGACCGAAAAAGGGCAAATAGGGGAAAAAATTTATATAGTTTCGAAACTGGTCAAATACTTCTTTGACCTCAAGGATATCAGAACCGAAAAGTTTCCACCTCTCCGGGGGGAGCTTCCGCCCCTAGGGGGAAAAATGTAGTGAAGTGGAGTGTTAGGTCAGTTGTTCCTAGATTTCTTCAACCCTACACATTCAATGTTAGAAATGGTACAGATGAAAGTCGTAGAGCATAAAATTCTGCGTCGAATGAGAACCAAAACTATATATTTTGTTGCAGTAGCACGATTACAAACTCTTATCAAAGTTACAATAATTTTTCAATTTTCAAAAACAAAATCATTATTCTTACAAAAGACGACGCATAGAATCAAATATTCTATCTAAATAAAGTTTGTATGTATAAGTATTCACTTTTGTAAGTACATGCATATGTCAGGGCACCAATACCAGAGCGTTAGTATGGTGTGGAAGTTAGGAGAGTGAGTGCAAATAATCCATTGCAATGAGACCAAAAAACGAAAATTAGGAGTAAATTTTATAAAGTTTTGAAACTTTGGTCAAATTCTCTTCTGACATCAAGGAAATGGAAGCAGTAAAGTTTCCATCCCTGAGGGGGGAACTCCCCCCAACCCCCCTCGAACTCGCAAAACCATTGAAGCACAAAATGATAGTACCCAGATTTTTAAATAATAATTAACATTGCTTATTTTTTTAAATACAATAAATTATTTTCATAAATATTCTAATTATATGTAGCCTCTTGCTGGCCATGTTTTATATCTTTGATACAGTTCCAGAGCGACCAGTTGGTAACACTGACAACCTTTAATTCGTTCTTGATGGAGGCTCTCTTATTCATCGTGTAGTATGGTCAAAGCAAGAGACTTTCGGTGATGTTTACACCACATATATGTCTTATACCAAGACGCATTACGGCGATGAAGTAACAGTTGTTTTTGATGGATATACCGAAAGCAGTGTTAACACAAAGGTTATTGAACGCCAAAGGCGAAGGATGAAGCGTACCTCAAGAGAAATAATTTTTAGTGAAAGCACAGTTCTCCTTGACCCTCAGAGACAATTTCTAAGCAATATTGCAAATAAGGAGTATTTCTGTTCGCAAACTCGCTAGCCACTTGAAGAACGTAGGCATATGCACGTTTGTAGCAACAGATGATGCTGATGTACATATTGTGAAGACCACTATAGAGACATATGAGAAGATTAAGAAACAAGTTGTTGTAATTGGCCTAGATGTTGATATTCTTGTTTTACTTATTGCTCTTACTCCAGTCTATATTGATATTCTCATACTGAAAGAGGGTAAGGGTAAAGTCAAAGATAGGTTCTATAGCTCTAAAGATCTGCAGAATTCTAATCTTGTGATCGAATGCACACACACAAAAAAGTCCATTCTCTTCTTTCATGCGATTAGTGGTTGTGACACAACTTCATGGTTCTATAGAAAGGGAAAACTACAAGCAGTGCAATTGCTCATCTTATTCAGGCTACTTTCTTCTTGTTGCTTTACAATGCGATGATGAACCTCTCTAATGCTCTTTCAATCTCAGTGTAAGTTGATTTAGGGTTATTAAAGATCTCAGGGATATCTTGCAGGTATTTACTGAGGTTGAACAATTGCACTGCTTGTAGTTTTCCCTTTCCATAAAACCCTGAGGTTGTGTCACAACCACTAATCGCATGAACGAAGAGAATGGATTTTTTTTGTGTGTGTGTGCGTGTGTGTGTGTGTGCATTCGATCACAAGATTAGAATTCTGCAGATCTTCAGAGTTATAGAACCTATCTTTGACTTTGCCCTTACCCTCTTTCAGCATGAGAATATCTATATAGACTGGAGTAAGAGCCGTAAGTAAAGCAAGAATATCAACATCTTGGCCAATTACATAAACTTGTTTCTTAATCTTCTCATATATCTCTATACCGGTCTTCACAATATGTACATCAGCATCATCTGTTGCTACAAACGTGCATATGCCTACGTTCTCCAAGTGGCTAGCGAGTTTGCGAAATGAAAAATTCCTTATTTGCAAGATTGCTTAGAAATTGTCTTTGAGGGTCAAGGAGAACTTTGCTTTCATTAAAAATTATTTCTCTTGAGGTACGTTTCATCCTTCGCCTTTGGCGTTCAATAACCTTTGTTTTAACACTGCTTTCGGTATATCCGTCAAAAACAACTGTTACTTCATCGCCGTAATGCCTCTTGATATAAAACATATATGTGGTGTTAACATCACCGAAAGTCTCTTGTTTTGGCCATGCTACACGATGAATAAGAGAGCCTCCATCAAGAACGAAATAAAGGTTGTCAGTGTTACCAACTGGTCGCTCTGGAACTGTATCAAAGATATTATAAAACATGGCCAGAAAGAGGCTACATATAATTAGAATATTTATGAAAATAATTTATTGCAGTTAAAAAAATAAGCAATGTTAATTATTGTTGTATAAGCTGCGTACGATCATTTTGTGCTTCGATGGTTTTGCAAGTTCGAGGGGGGTTGGGGGAAGTTCCCCCCTCAGGGATGGAAACTTTACTGTTTCCATTTCCTTGATGTCAGAAGAGTATTTGACCAAAGTTTCAAAACTTTATAAAATTTTTTCCTATTTGTCGTTTTTCGGTGTCATTGCAATGGACTATTTGTACTCTCTCTCCTAACTTCCACACCACACTAGCGCTCTGGTATTGGTGTCCTGACATATGCATGTGCTTACAAAAGTGAATACTTATACATACAAACTTTATTTAGATAAAATATTTGATTGTATGCTTCGTCTTTTTTAAGAATACTGATTTTGTTTCTGAAAATTGAAAAATCATTGCAACTTTGATAAGAGTTTGTAATCGTACTACCGCAACAAAATATATAGCGTTGGTACTCATTCGACGCAGAATTGTATGCTCTACGACTTTCATCTGTACCATTTCTAACACTGAATGTGTAGGGTTGAAGAAATATACTAAAAACTGACTGAAGAAATGTACTGAAAACTGACCTAACAAAGCCTTTAACCTTCCAGCGGGCGAGCCTGCACAAATTTTACGGCATATCGTGCATCGTATTACATAAATATATCGTGCTGTTTTACAAAAATAAATACAGCTTTTATTTATGTTATCTGTATTTATTATCCTACTAGTAAACGAAGATTTTATAAATAAAAATTGCACTTAAATTTATAAAAGAACGACATAAATATGTAATACGATGCACAATACAAGTATCTCTTGAAAACGCGCGCCCGTTGGAAGGTTAAAAGAAATGCCGTGTGTTATTGGACTTAAAATTTCTTTGTTTGAATAAACTTGTTCGACTCGCCGGACATTTCCCTCCCCCCCCCCCCCCCCCCCGTTGCCACATTTTGCGGGATACGAATTACATGCAAGCACAAACGGCAACTATGTTTGCTCTAGACAATGTTTATATCATAAAAGAACAAGTGGACGTATTCTGCAGACATCTATTTACGTGTCTATCTAAACTAGTAAGCAAGTCAATTCTTTAATTACAATTTTGATGTTGGGTAATTCGAGAAGGTATTTTTGTTTCTCGCTTCCGCAGTGTTAATATTGCTTTTCGCTACGTTACTGTAGAACTTGAGGACAAGATTTAACGAAACTCTTTTATTGTGCTTGCATATGGAATAAATGAATAAATTTGCATCTTTTCAATGTTCACTACTTTTAATACTATGTTCTTGGCTTGTATGTTGGTAAACTAGCTGTTTTAAAGGGCAATGGCTGAACTGAACAATGCTGATATCTGCATCAGACTATGCCCGTAGTGCTACTGAGGAACACTCTTTTATATTCTTGAGCAACTACCTTTCGCCAGTTTATAAATGAGGTATCAGCTAGTATTGTTGTACTTTAATAGTGTTTTATTTGAATACAAGATGGTGTATATCCTTGCTTAAGGTGGGACGATGTATATTGATTAAATCCGAGGCTAAAAAAAATTGCATAGAAGGAAGTTGTAAATAAATGTTTAAAACTGCATCTCCTAATTGATGAAATTAAGGACGGTAGTTAAAATCGTGCTCTTAATCTCTTAAAGGCCCAGAACATCAAACTGAAACCTTTAAAGTCGGTTTCCGTGTTTTTCAAATCGGGAATTGAGAAGCATGCCAGTTAGTATACCAGTCATTCTGAATTATCTTGTAGATATAAATTCAGAATTTTAATTGCATGACCGACTTCAGTGTATCTTACAGATTTCGGTTTTATCGACAATACAAATTGTAAACCGAAATAGTTTGCGAATTTTTAATATTTAAAAAATCGTTTCTGGCACTAAATTGCAGATAAAGTTTTCATATATAAATACGTCGATTCCATTGTTACTGTGGGGCTCTCTTAAGCTAGCTTTAGGAAAATTTATCTTCACCAGCATAAAGGCCTCCATAATTAACCCTTCCCATCAGTCTTGAATCTAAAATAAAATTTTATTCCGCAAGAGAAAATCCTCGGTAAAAGTGCTTGCATGACATAAATTAGAACGATTAATTTAGAAGAACTAAGGGATGCATAAGTGGCAGGTTTCCTATAGAATCAAGTCGGTGAGAAACTCTGGTCTAAAACGCAAATAATTTCGGCACGTATCCGTACCAGTTATCGATGAATCAATAGACCGTTGATCCTGCTGCATAGCATCCGATGGAAGCAATCTTGCCGCAAGTTTTCAAAAGTGTTGTCTGCATAAAGACCGATTTTTGTCAATTCATCTTCTACAAGATTTTCTTATTTTCTAAACTTAAGCTTCAGGAATACCTCAATTGATTTAAATACAAATCGTTGAGGAACGAGATGGGTAAATTGTATTTAGTCTATAACCTATTAGAAAAAGGTAAAGGTCAATGAGGAGCTGAAGTTTAGGAGAAAATTTATTCTCTCTGCAAAAATGACCGAAGTAATTGGTTCAGATTCTTAATTAAGATGCCAATTTAGATTGTTTAAAAGTAGTCATTTTAAACGGTTCCATCTGAAGGTTGTTAACTGGCAAGAGAAATCCCCCTCAGTGTCCTAATCCAGTCCACGACAGAATTATAGTAATTATGTCTAGAAAGAATTTTTTCTCCACACCTGCCCCAAATGTAAGCTTAACTTCTCTTTTAAATTTTCTCTGTAAAGTGTAAATTATCGCACCCATTAATAAATTAAACGACATTAAATTCTCATAGTCGTAATTGTTCGACTGAAATGATTTGTTTTCTCGTGGGAAGAACTGCAAATTTGCTGCGCAATGTCATACTTCTGGGATGCATTTGAGGGTCAGGCAGCTTTATTAACTTGAAGGGTGGCCGGTAGTTTGCCGGCGGAACTAATCGATCGTATCTTTCGGCAACGAGACACTTTCATCGTGGTGGCTGGCCAGCACCACGATCGAAATGTTTTTAAGAGAATTTCACTTTTTCGATTATAAATTCTCTTTCCAGAATATTTAGAAGAAAACATTGCACAGCAGTTGGTAGTTCGGGGTCTATCGTAATAAAAACTAGTCTCCGATTTCCACAGGAAGTTGAATCTTGATTCGTGTTGGCTAATTATCTAATTGGAGCATAAGTAATTTATCGAGCCTTTACAAATGTAAAGAAATAAGCAGTAAGAATAAACGTCTTCGTTAACGTAAATGTTTTTCGATATCGAAATCTTTATACTTAGACATTCAACTTAAACTCTGGTAAAGGAGAATAAAGTAATGGGAGAAACTGTTGTAATCTGTAGTTGTTTCTTCGTTTAGATATCAACATTAAGGGAATTGTCCGATTCACATTCGCCAGATGGAACCTTTTCAAAGGTAGGTTCAAAATTTTTCATGCTCCTGGTACCGTCCTGAAATACCAAGTTTGGTTCAACACTTTTTATTAGAATCGTAGAAGTTTTATTGAATACTGTTTAAACTCACTCCAACAGGACATTGACAAATTTTAAAGATGAATTCTAACAACTTTAAAGCAAATGGGGATCGACTAATCGTCTTGATTTGTATCATACTGTTCATTTCAAACCTTAATGTTTACAAATCTCAAAATATTATTCTTGGTATTTAAATTTGTGTATTTTATCGTTTAAGTTCTGAACTCTAACTAAAACTCGGATTGGTAATTTGTATTGAGGCGTCTTCAAAGCAAAATACCGGTCGAGGCCCCAATTTCAGAGTGATGAAAAGCCACTTCTGAGTTACCGCTGATGAAATGAATTTTTGGAATTGGTTCCGAATGCTAGACTTTGCACTTAAATTAGCATTTAGTTTTTATACAGCACGCCGATTCAATAAAATTTGCTACTGTTCTCGTTATGCATAACTTGTATAGTTAACAAAAATTAACTTGATTTTATAATCGCAACAAGCTGAACTGGCTTCTAAATCCGAATAAACGAACTTGGGTTTAATTCTTTTTAAAGTTCTAGTAGAACAGGAACTTCTCTTTGAAACTTAAACCAAGCTGTCTAATCGATTGCGATTCCCATCCAGTTGCATATGCCCAAAATTTTAAAGCTTCCAAAATGTAAATATCCCCCAAGCGCTGAAAATAAACCTGTAAGCTTAAAAATACAATTTCCAGCGAAAGTTATATTGGAAATGCAATGAAATGTAAATTGTAAGCAGGCCCTCATGAAAGCACTGTTTACCTGAAGCCCATTTTTCCTTCTTTAATAATATTTTGCCAAAAAGAAATTGACAGAAATGACCAATTGCTTAGTATCCAGTCCGTGGGTGTTGCCTCCAAAACGTCAATCTTATTTGAATTTCTAATCTCAAGTTGAAGCTTTCTTCTCGCAGATGACGGCCCCAGAACTTTGGCTTGATGTTAAAGACTGTGACTGACTGGGCTAGCCAGTTTCATTGGCAGTCTTCTAAATTTCCAAGAGTAAGTCTTTTTGATCTCAATGTCTGATCACCATTAAGATCAAAAGACTCTTAAATGTTATATCCTGATCTTTAAAATTGAGTCATCAAAACGACGTCTTATTCAAAGAAATATCGGAGAGGTGCGCCGAATGGGATCGCAAACTATAGGACAGAAATTTTTAATCTGTCTACATCCGAACTTTGAAATCAGTCTCGCCATCAATTTTGTAATATTTAAAGCTATTCAGCTTGACAAACGACTGTAACTAATAAGGAAACTTCAGAAACTAGTTTTTAAATTGGTAAGAATTAAAAATGATCTCGAATATACCAGATTCTACAATGTTTACCCCTCCAATGATCCTCCCCCCAATCATGCTCTAAAATGTTAGGAACTATGTTGAAGGTCAGTTTCAAATTTGCTATGTAAAATTAAAGTACAGAACTTGAGAACAATATGAATTTATCGTAGGAAGTATTTTTCTAAAAGATTAGACAATCGATGTGTTCACTTAGTAGGCTTTCGCATTTTCTTATAGCTAGAACAAATAAACTGTCGCAACAAGGGAATCTTCTTCTACGGATTAAAATTGAGACTATCCTGAAATTGCCGTTTCGCTGTCTTGAACTGCTAGGAATGCTAGGGTAGATGCTGCCAATATGATGAAACGAACTCTCCTTTAAACAGTCAATTTAAGAATTCGAAACCCTTTCGAACTTCTAAACCGGTAACTTATTCTCAGCAAACGGAAGTTAAATTTGAGACTTCGATCATTTTTCTTTATGCTAGTATTTTTATTAAATAATTGTTAAAGAGTGATTGCATAAATGAATCGGAAGTTTTAAGTATCTTCCTTCTTAAATTTGGAGACTAAATTCCTTGTATAGTCAAAAATAATGCTTCAGAAGAACGAAAATTCAGCCTTGGAGAACAGTTTGTTTACCCTAATCCGTTAGCGTTATACACCGACGACTTTGAACCATTTTATTTAAATGAAGGCATCGATGTCGTCCAAGTACTCTTTCGCAGATAGTTCATAAGATGAAACTGATTATTGCAAACCGTGAAGTTAGGGTATGAAATTGAGTGGAGATGAAACGCTAGTTTAAGTCCATCTTGCAATCCATGTAACGACAAATATCCGTAGACTAATAAAGACTTCCCCGTTCATTGCCAAGCCAATACGTATAAATCCGGACGTTTCGATAGGGGTAGGTCGTTTCGTTGTATTTAAATGTTTGCTTAATTTCGCAGTCTCTTTTGGTATCGTTAAGTGAAACAGAATGTCACTGCGGTTGTTACTTTCTTTAATATCTAAAGATGTCTCGGTTGACCTGTGAACGGACTTCGCCGAAATACTTAAATGAGGTTTAAAACTGCTAGAAATGCATCGTCCCACCTTCTCTTGCTGGTGTTTTAATGCCTGTGAATTTTACAACATTTATTAATCTCGAAATGTTCTACTGCTTCTAGATTGCTGAACTAAAGAACTGAACCGAAACTCCAGTGAGCTGAACTAAAAGACTCAATTATCGGACATTCCCCCCTCCCTTTAGAAAAGAAAGGAATAACAACATCTAAAGAAAAGAAATTACGAACTAATAGTGTAACAGAGAAAATGCCTGTGCTGTACATAGTGTAAATATTTCTTTCTTTTTGTTTATTTTGTTTTACTTTTTTCTTTAATAAAATTCCCGTGTCTTGCCCATCAAACCGTTCAGAGACCGGTTGCATATTTACAAACCCTACCCTGATAGAACTGAGGCAGGAAATCGGACAATATGATTGGCTCGCTTCGCTGAGAGCCGATGACGTCGTTCTTTGCTCCCGTGCGTGTGCTTTTCATTAGTATAATTTCTTGCAGTGTGGAATGTTTTATTTTTTATGACATTTTTTAAAAAATAATTTCATTTTTAAAAATATTACAACCCACGGAGAATGTTTTCTGTGCTCAATTGTGGGAAAACGGAGAAGAAAAGTAGGACGACTCTTGTTTTGTTACGATTGCCGTACGCTACGTGCGAGAGCTGAAAACGACGTCACTACTCCTCGTAGCCAATGATATTGACTGATTTCCTGCCTCAGTTCTATCAGGGTAGGGTTTGTAAATTTGCAGACCGGTCTGGTCACGGGTACGGGGGTAAGAGACGGCGTTCTGTTCTGCTTCTAGATTGCATATGAATTATGATACTATTGAAATTAGATTTTACAATTTAATATGAATCCCATATATTGCATTTTGTTCAAACTTTTGTCGTATTTGTGAGGTAGAAACATTTCCACTATGGTAAGATAATCTTGATTAAAGCAGTTGTCATATTTCCTCATTAATGCAATTGTTATTTGTGCTCACTTTCCTACTGTATTCGCAAAGAATTTTATTGTGGTAGAAAAACTTGCCACTTTCTGGATGTCTAAATTTAAGTTTTACTAAGTTAACCCCTTACGGATTGCATTTTTGCTATCTAAGAGGACTCCTTGTGTTTTGGAAAGGGTATGCGGTTTCATTCATCTAAGAAGGCATAGAATACTTGAGATGCTTATGGATTCTACGTAAATTTTTTTGTGTCGAGGGATAAAGCTAATTAATGATTAAATCTTAGTTTAAGTCTAAAAATACGATAAATCGATACACGTCATTATGACGGAAGCGCGACTTAGGGGGTTAAGATAGTAGTTTTAATAAACCTAAAAATCGTAAATTGTGCCTCTTGTATAGTGAATATTTTTAAACTTTCAGAGTGTAAACTTATTTTAGATAAATGATGAAGCTGGAAGAGTTGAAACGCTAATCGCTTTCTTTCCTTTCAACTGCAATGAAATTTTACCTTCACAATTTATGTAAATCTTTGAATTTGCAAGCTATAAGCTAATTTGAAGACTCTTGGTTTACTGAATGCTTTGCGAATTCCTGTGTTCTATAATAGTTTTGTATTGTAAAAAACCTTTGCAAATTATCTTGTTTAATATGAATTCATGAAGTTCCCATACCGATAAAGTTGTCTTCAATTCTTCAGTTGTAGTTTTTCAAAAGTATTTCAGTGTAATGTCTTCTATTAAAGGACAATTTAATATATATATTTAAAGCAAAATTGGCTTTATTGTCACTGGGACTTTAAATCCTATATTTAAAATACAAAGCATAGAATACGAGCCATTAAGGATGTATTAACTGAATATTTCTCTCCACTAAATGACTTGGTCCCCTTCATTCAAGAGAATCGTAAATATTCCTCTACATCTCTAAGTATTCAAATGTAAAAGTTCAGAGTATAACCGATTTTATGCATTCTAGTTTCTATTTTTTAAACTGATTATCGGCAGTAACGTGCTTTGGTTCTGTACATCAGTTACTCAGCTGTATAGTTTTTGCAGTTCTGTTCATTGTTACAGAGCAAACTGTTTAATATCTAATGTAATACGATATTGAAATTCTTTTTGCTATGAAGTTTATGCATAGTGAATATTTGCATGTTTTATTCCTTCTCGATCCAGTTTTTGTACTTGCTCAATTTTAAGAAATCGGTTGTTAAACTGTATTTCGCCATTATTTCCTGAAATAAACACTTTTGTTTCAACAAATTGTCTTTTTTGGCTGTAAGTGTTTACATTCTAGGGAAAACGACGTCTTTGCCCTACATTTGTTTTTACTTGCTTCACATAAGACTAACTAGTTAATTCCCAATGATTCCAATCCTTCATTGTAGGCGAAACGTATTAACCCTCCATCATGAACTTGTCTAGATATTAGATACAGAACGCCAGCCAAAACTTATTATAGAGACTTCAACGTCTTGCAAAAAGCTCCCGTTTGAAAGTTGATGCCAATCGCCACGAAGCCCCTACCAGCGCGATACGCCGGGAGGACGCATGTGGAACGGAGCTTCTGCAGTACTCTCTGGGATCCCTAAGGACGTTTTTCCATTCAGAAAATTTTGTCAACTGACTGGAAAAGCCTGGAAACCTAAATATGTTTTAACCCTTTGCGGTGCAAGGCATTAGATTTTTTTAAATATGATGAAAAAGATGAATAAGTTTAGTTTATTGTCTAGACATAGAATCTACAAAAAATTTCTTTTTAAAAAACTTGCTTCATTCCGAGGGGGGGTCGTCCCTCTTTGGGATCACCCCCTTCATATGAGAACCCTCTTGGATACAGCCACCTTGATACATTCAAAAAAATAATGTTGAATGTTACAGAAAATCATAAATTAAAACTTCAAGACTATTGGAGGAAAATTTTCCAGTTAATTTGCTAAAATTGTAAACGTCCAGAACTGGAAACAAAATACTTATCTCCGAGTTGAGGAATTTCCCCAAACTTTATCTCTAATAATTCCTATTCCGAAACAAAATTTCATAAGGCTGCTATATGCATTCTAAAAGGAGTACTATTAGTCCTATCCTAAACCTATTATTTTCCATTTATAGTTGAATATAATGATTGAGAAGTGAGTGAAATTAGGTGTTCCATAAGCTGGCACATTGCGCCGAAAAGGGCTAACCTTTGGAAGATAGTCTTACTCGGGACTGGTTCGAGACGATGGCGTAGCGACGGTAAGTGGTACCCGGGCATATTTATCGACATTCAGTTTGCTCTCCGGTCGCTACGTCACCTGTCCGAGCGAAATTTATTGCATATAAGAGTTGATTTGGTGCTTACTTCTCCATTTCTATCATCCGCCGTATTGTTTCCTTCTCCCTTTGAATAGCTCGCGGTGAAAATCCATTTTAACCCTGGAATGGTAACGTTACTCCGTAGACTTCTCATTGGGAGTCGATTTGATTCGCCATTACCATTCCAAGGTTAATGAATACAAGCTGTATGGCCCGGCGTTGCACGGGCTATCCAGAATATTGTGTCATTCCCTGAGGTCACGTGACACGTCTTGTCTGACCAATCGGCTATTTCTTTGTTCTTCTGTTTTATTCGGCTCTTCTCTCCTAGCTACGTTGTGCCATGTCTGATAATCGGCTATTTCTTTGTTCTTCTGTTTCTTCCGCTCTTCTCTTCTGGCCACTTGTTCTTCTGTTTCTTCCGCTCTTCTCTTCTGGCCACGTTGTGCCATTACTGTCAATCGGCTATTATTTTGTTCTTCTGTTTCTGCCACTCTAATGTCCTGGCCACGTTGTTCCATAGTTGACAGTCGGCGGTTTCTTTCTTCCTCAGTTTCAGCAACTCTCCTTTCACGTTTCCTAATTGCCTGCTGTCTACAGGCAGCATTCCCCGTAACTCTTCTTTTATGAATTGAACAAAGTAAAAATAGTAACTTCCAAATCTCTTGCATGGGCTATCTCGAATAATGCGTCATTCCCTGGCGGAGAGGAGAAGTAACGCTTAGATAAACAAACTTAGATATGTGAGTTTTATATTGCCAGGTTTCTTATCTGCAAGGACTATCCCGTAGATTTCTCCTTTTGAATGGGAGTCGATTTGACTCGCCATTACCATTCCAAGGTTAATGAGTATAAGGAGTTTTATATTGCCAGGTTTCTTATCTGCAAAGCCTTCATAAGCTAATGGATTTCGTCATATAAAACGCATTCGGTTTAGAAATGGTTGTTATGGTTATTGTTTTATAAAAGTCAATGGTACTTCCCTTCAATCATTAAAAAGTCAACATTACTTCTAGATTATACCGTAATACATTTTGATGCAACAGTGAGGGTATCATTTTTGTAAAAACATTTTATTTGCTTTAAAACATTTTATCAACTTTGAATCATTTTATCTTAAGGAAGATTAAAAGCCCAGATGTAGGAAAAACACTTGCATATGTTATCTACATCTGCTTGTACGTGACGAGTGGTTGTCGCAATGGCACATGTCGTCAATGGTTCCAGTTGTTGCAACAAAATTTCGCATGTTTTGTTGTGGGTTTTTGACGTAAATTTTGAAATAACGATGACTTATATGTACAAAACATAATTATTTAGCGTTCTGTCCCCGTTGTCTCGATAACTGGAGTCATTTTTATAAGACTTGAAGCGGCGAGATATATTGCAGAGAGGGTGAAAATCTCGGCCGACTTCGTAGATGGTCTCTCCAGATCAAAGCGCCTGTAATTGGTGGTGGGTTGAAATTTTCATTTCCCCATAAATCTCTTGTGAATGAAGATGGTGTAGTGAATGGCATTCAGTCATCGTAGCTGATTACTTGTGAATGTGTCCAGGTGTCGTTTGGAGAGGAACTGATAGCTCACGCGGGGGCTCAATTTGAGTGAAATGGGTGGTCGTCAGTTTCCTCTTTTTCTGGGAACCGGAATGAGAACTGTAGGATATAGTGCCTTGGATTCGAGAGACAGCAGTGGGAAGGCGGCGATGACGTTGAGGTCTTGTATGCCGGAGAGTTTCGGGGTTTTCAGGGAAGAACAGAATTTCAACTAAGCCGAGGCTGGAGTGGAAGTTTCTGAATTTAGAGTAAGATTGCCATAGAACTATGAAGGCCT
>BGPR01013327.1:23598-42079 GCA_013235015.1 Araneus ventricosus
GATATTGTACAGCATTTGAAATGTTGAACAGCAGCGTGGAATTATCGTACAATATCTTATGCTGATCGGGATTTCTTACGATAATCCGATAGTGTATGGAAACAATATTATAACACAATTTCGATACAATATGAAATGCATTATCTTTATTAGTTTCTTTATTGGTTTATATACTACTATGCTACAGAATGAATTAACTATGCTACAGAAGGACTGAATGCGTATATTTTTAAAGTCATTAGATGATTCTTTCTACACGCTTCCAACCGATGTAACCTATGCTCACCAGCTATTGACAACAGTCACCAGATCCATCATCTCGATTAGGGCGAAGATATTCGGAATCATTGGCTTGTTATACAGCGTGGTTGGAAGATAAAGCCTGTTTCCTTCAAAAAGCTGCGCAATCAAAAATAAAGAGGTATGCATTATTTTTGTTTCAATTTAAAACGGAAAATTTTTACAACATCGTTTATAATGAAAAATAGTTAGAATGACTCTCATTTTTGAGAAATCTTTAATTCTTTTTTGGGTCTTCTTACTGTTTCATAGATTCTTTAATCTTCATTTTGCGTTTTTCATTTTGCCTGAATGAGACGAAGCGCAATTGAGACAAAACGCTAACTTCATATTTAATTTTCGCTTTTTCTGACGTGAAAACGTCTTTCCGCTCGTTACAGTGATAGTCGGTCGAACTTTCTTGAGTGACAAAATACAGACAGATTTGAATCGCTAATAACTACGAGACTTATGAAGCGAAAAGAATGGTTGCCCCAACAACGGATAGATCATATATGTAAGAGTTTGTTGCACAGTATTTGTTTTGCCTGTGACGCCATCGTAACAGTGTAGGCGCATGCGCGTGATTGTTAGGAATTAGCTTTATGTAAGGTTATAAATAAGTGTAGCGTGGAAACGCGTTTAGCTGGGAGGTTGATTCTGGTGCCATTTTAAAGAGCTTGAGAAGTGTTACTAGTACGCAAAGTGAGACAATAAAAATATTTAATAGAATATAAGAAAAAATCGGTATTAAATTGAAAATTTTAAACTCCGTGTGTTTTTTGATTATAACATGTAGAGTTTTCTGTCGAATTATACGAAACTCATAGATTACTTGAAAATACGTAAAAAAAAACATTGTATTAAAATTTTAATTCAAATATTTGAATATTACGGGAATATGAGCATTTGTAATAAATAATGTTTTACTACGCATACGCGAAATGTAGTTCTATATATTGTCAACAGATGGCGCCATCAAAAAATACTCTAAATGAAATATATGAAAGGCGCAGTTCGGGTCCGCTCAATAGATTTTTGATGAAAACGTCGGGATAAAATCATAAAACAAGTATTTCGTATTAATATGTAATTTAATTACCAATCTCTTTATTAGAATATTTACCAGAGTTGCATAATGGTTACAGAATAGATAAATCCCATTTTTATCGCATGTAGCAAGGCTCTATGGGAGCTTGTGATTTATCTATTCTGTAACCATTATACTACTGTGTAAATATTGTATTAGAGATTGATAATTAAATTATATATCAATACGAAACCCTTGTTTTATGATTTTATCCCGACGTTTTCACGAGAAATCTATGGCGCGGACCCGAACTGCGCCTTTCTTGTGTTTATTTCCGAATGACAACCATACAGATACCATTTGAAATTGTCGAACAACACTTTTAGAATAGATTTTATTTGTTCCGTGAATTCGGTTAGAGAGGAAAAGAAACATTAGATAAACAGATAGACATTTTTCGACGACCCCTCCTCTTTTTTCCGAAAAAAGTTAAAAATTTCTAAATATTATGCAAATATAATAAAAAAATCTGAAATTTGTGAAATAAAAAATTACTAAATTGCTGAAAAATCTGAAATTTCTACCAGATCCTTCCTAAAAATTTTATAAATTTGAAAATTTATGAATTTTTATTAATATGAATTCATGTATGGGCTTAAAACTAACTTTTTCATTATATTGTTATTTAGACTGATCAGTGGCGAATCTAGGATTTGGGTGGGAGTTCAGGTCATAAAAAATTTGTATCGCTGTGACGAATGTCAAAAGCCTCATGGCTTAAAACCAAAACACTTTAACTTTATAGACATTACTTACCTGACAGTTAGAATCAGCGCTACAATACTTTCGATAATTTAATGAAAACATAATGAAATAATTAGTCAAAGTGTTTTTAATAGCGTGAACGCACGAGTGCGAGTGGAATGACTACAAAAGTGGGGATATTTTCGAGTCTGTCAAGCCAGGAAGAAATGTTGTCAACTTTTATTCTAAAAAAGAGATATTAAGAACAAACAGTTGTAGTGATTTGAAATAAAATAAAAAATTCTGGTTTAGTTCTGGGGTGGGGGGTTGCAACCCCATAGCCCCCCGATTAGCCACTGAGTCTGATCATAATTAGAATTCCATTTTTATATCTAGCGTAATCATCTTATTAGTCAGGAGTGGCCAATGTTTTCATTTGGCAACATTGTAAAATCCTATAATTTCTTTCTTCATATTTAAATGATTGATATCTTTAAACTAAAGCAATATAAGGTTAAATATGCAGAACGTAATTGAAAATAAAACTGCGTCTGAATTCTGCCTTTAAAAAGTTAAGTAAATGCAAATTGCACAAGTAATTCAAAGTAAAACACGTTTTGAGGAAAAGTTCTCGTAAGCATGGTTCGTAAGCATGGGCACTAAGGTTTGAAATATTAAAATAATAATAATACCGCCCCCACTATTTTAACTATAGTTGGCGAAACGAAATGTAGATGGCAGCACGACAGCAAGGAGTCGATCCCGAGCGATCAACTCCTTCGTCCTTAGAGTTAGGATGTCGAATCACCTCAATTTCGAATCTATCAAAAGATTGAAATCTTGCAATTTTTATGGTTTGATGTCAGCATATTTAGTTTATACATTTGCAGATACAAATTTCGACTTGTCAGTTGCCACCTTTGAAAATATAATTTCAAACATCTTAAAAAATTTGTACTATATTTTTATTAATAGTAATTGTGTTTTATAATGCCATATTATTCAATCTTTAATTGCTATATTATTAATCTGTTTGTGTAATTAAGACCCATCGAATTCAGTCATTTAAAATTTTTATATACAATTCGTGTTGATAAATATTTACGTAATATGTATAATATATATTAGCCTATAATATAAAATAATTTCTTCTAGTCCCGTACAGATTTATAACCCCATACAGATTTAAAACGAAGAACGTGGGGCGCATGCAATAGTTTATTTCAGTCACTAACAATTTTATTGCAATGGAAATGATATGAACTGTTGTGTGAGTTTTCTCAACGATAGCTACTCCCTACACTCCTTACTATTAAATATTGCATGCGCCCCACGTTTTTCGTTTTAAATCTGTATCTGTATGGGGTTATAAATCTGTATCGGGCTAGAAGAAATTATTTTATACTTTTTAGTCCGTTTTAAAAACGTGGTATATTAAAATTTTTATCTTATTTAAATAATTATTTTCTCCTTTTTATTCTTGTGTTTGTGAAATTTTGCAATCGATTTTAACCATCTTGATGAGATTATGAAGGAGACATGTGGCAAATTTCAGGTTTTTTTTTTCAGTTTCTCTTCACCTGATCATAAATAGAATATTGTTATTTTCCTGAAAAATTAAGTTACGTGACGCAGAGACCCTCGAGATATAATGAAAAACGCACTGCGCATGCGCAAATATATGGCTAAAATATGGGGTGCTTCGATGATCCCATGGGCCATCCATATACCCAAGAACCAAGTCTGTAATGTTAATAGTTTTCGAGATATAATGAAAGACGTATTGCGCATGCGTCATGCAAAATATGAAATGACAGACAGACAAGAAAGCGAATTAATATTGCATTGTCATCTAGTTGTAAGTTATGTTTAAAGTTTCAAGTCTCTTGCTCATCGGGAAATTAGTTTAAAATTCATTGCAAAATTTGTACCGAACAGACAGACAGACAGACAAGAAAGCGAGTTAATAAAAACGTGGTAATAAAAAGGCGATTCCATTTACAGTGGAAGAACCTGTTTATGGCTTTTTTTGTAATCTATCTGAATTCTTTTCATTATTTAGCAACCAATATTAAATGCAGAAAAATTTAATTATTAAACAATGCTACATATACGATTTACAAATGAAAACCAAGGTCCAATTTAAAAAAAGTAATGTCGTTGAACATATTTAGGGAATTTTACAAATAGAAATATACAAATTTAATGCCAAAAACTGAAATTTAAATAAAGAGATATTTTACTTTTAAAAAATCTTTTCCGTAAAACTTAAGGCAACTCTTTGATTGTTTTAAAAATCGAAATATACGGAATTAAATATGTAGATTCAAGAGTATATTTTAAAAATAATTAAGATTAAAAAATGTTTGCAAAATCAGAATAGAAGTTGATAATGAAAAATTTAAAGCTGAGTATTGATTTTGAATTCGTTTTATTTTAAAACTATGTTGAAGATATTAACTGCTTAATCTGCATATATTCATAAATTGCACACAAAATTTCCACAGGAACCTTTCAAATGCGTTTTCATTAAAGAAAATATACTTTCTACTAAGAAGTTTGTACCTTATTTTTTTCATCGAATTAAATTTATGAAACTAATTCAGCAATCGATGCACAATCATTGCAAAGATTAAAAATGAGAATAGAATAATTATTAAAACCCTTACTCATTGTGCTTAAATTAACAGAACTTAAGTTCTTTAAATCATAAATGTAGTATGGGAGCCTAGGTCGCGTGTGTAGTGATACGAAGTCAGAAGAAACACTCTTTTGCTATTTTATAAATTTAATGATGACGACATAGTTAAGATGGCACACACATTTAAATAGAAAAATATATAGTGGAAGAATTAGGAGGGCTACCACTGCCCTGTACATCAAGTCATGCCAAATCATCATGGGCAGTTTTGGCGTTGCGTTCCGTCGTTCGCCATCACACAACAATCTGTCGCTAACAAGAGCAAGATCATGTGACGTGACGTCAGCTGATAGAGAGAAAGTGGACGAGCGCCTCCTGGCGGGATACCACATAAATACTACTTTGAAATTAAATCAAGGGCAACGAGATAAAAATGCAGCATTTAAAAAAATAAAACTAAAAATCTGGCATTAAACTTCAGTATACGAAAATATTTCAAATTTTTATGAAATTTACGGACTTTTATTTCTTTCCTGGACGTCAATGAGCCTATGATGCTTTGGAGAAGTTGTTTCATTAACTATTTGCTGGAAAATACTGTGCAATAATAATTAAATTATGTATTAAATAAATTTGTCCTTAACAGTTATAAAAACTTTTCAAATTGAACCCGTTTGAAAGACAGCTGTATCGCTAGCGGAGAATTCGTTTCCATGCGCAGCGCTGATGGTTTTTGATGAAGCAGATAAAAATAACTGTCAAGGTTTCTTTTTTTCGTTACTCTGTTATTCGAACTTTCAACGAAGTAAGCTCATTATACAGTCTCCAAGCGTGTATAAAAATATCCAATTATTATTTGATTATTGTATCTACACATTCTTTCATATCAGCACAGTTTTTTTTTTGCTTATAGTTTTTGTGAGAGACACTTTTATTTAAACGAAACTTATTTCTGTTTTTCTGATTCAGTTTATATTGTAGCATTTCCAAACTTTTTGCTTCTTCAAAACACTAATAAGTTTTTTGCTAAATAATAGGAATTTTAAATGAATAAAATTATAACCTTAACAGTTTATTTATATTAAGCCCAATGTGTTGCGCTTTCCTCATCCCACTCTTAATACAGAGGTTGGAAAATCTTGTTCTGTCAAATGCTACTCGCTTGATTCTTTCATACAGGGTTTCCACTTTACACCACCTTAACTTCTAAACGGTGACAGCTTAGGTCATAAAGTTGGTGTCTAGGTATGGTAAAAAGGCTATGCAATACTCGATGAGATAACTTACAACGCCATCTATTGGCAGATTTTGGAATTAGCGGTCCTATCTCGTAAACGGTGAAAGATAAGAGGGAAAAAAATTAGAAAGTTGTAGAGAACTCTCGATTTAGTACGAAAAGATACCTTGCTCAAATTATTACTGAAAACAGAATGCAAAAAATGAACATTTGTTTGGTCACGATTTCGAAAATTGTCATGTCATAAAGAGTGGAAGAAAGAAACTGAGACACGTTCCTGTCTTCTGGATCATATATTTATATTGCTCAAAATGCTCTCCGTTAGCCACTATACACATTTGAACTCTGGACTGGTTTTCTCGCTTCACATTGTGCAACATGGCAGGTGTTACGGAGGCACAAGCATCAGTAATACGTTCTTCGAAGACCCTTCAATGTTGGCGGAGGGGTCGCATATACCTGCCCTTTTATGTGTCACCATAAGAAGTCCAATGGGGTAAAATCAGGTGAGCGTGGGGACCACTCTACGAAACCACCATATCCGATGACTTGATTCTGGAATGTCTCCATTAGGTACTGCTTAATGTTTGAAATCTTATGAGAGGGGTGCCGTCATGTTGGAACCATACATTTCGGTGTTGGTGCAACTGTAGATTCTCAACAAAGTCGGTTATTACATCCTGCAGAAGCTCCAAGTACCGTTGTCCTATTAACGTTCTCTCGTAAAATACTGGTCCCCCCCCCAATGAGCCTGTCATTAAAAATTCCGCACCAAACATTAATCGACCAACGTAGTTGATGTCGAACTTCGACAGCATATCTCGGATTTTCCAGCAACCAGGTAAGAACGTTCTGTCTATTAAACATTCCGTTACGGAAAAAAACATGCCTCATCTGTCCATATTATGTCTGTTAGGAATGTTGGGTGGTCCTCTAAGTTATTCACCACAAAGTTGCACCACGTATAACGTCTCTCAGCATCTCTTGGCAACAATCCCTGCACAGGTGTGGATCAGCACCCGATTCGTTTAGGATTGTCGAAACGCGGTTTCTTCAGAATCCACAATTTTCACTGATAATTTTTGTGCTGCTCTGAGGATGAGCGAGAGCGTATGCTAGCACATCTTCAGGTTGCACTTTGCGTCCTACATTACGATGTCTACGAACTCGAGGTCGGCTGATCACGCAGCCCGTCTCCCTTAAATGTTTTACAACTTTTAAGATGGTCTGCCGTGTAGGATGCAGGCCTTCAGGACAGCATTCACGATAGAGCCTTGCAGCTGATTTTTCCTTACGCCCACATTCGCCGCAAATTAACAACATCTCGCAATACTCGTTAATGCCAAATTATGCCGTAACCCTCAGCTTTAACGTACAACCCAGCAGAAACATCCTTTTTATAGTAGTAGTCTCTGGTGAACAGGTATGACATTCCATCTTCATTTATATAATACAAGAATTCCATGTGATTTTTATACCAGATATAGTTGAGTTGAGCTGTGTGTTTGGAGAGACGATTTTGCAAGATCAGCAGAAAGTTTTCATGGTTTGTAGAGACATTCAGTAAAACAAGCAACCGGTGGGGGCAGAGCCATGGTCCTCATGGATGCAAATCGCGTGCGTTTCCCCTACGTCACAACACAGGCTGGTATTTAGTCCGTAAGGTGGTCTTTTCTCGCTTCGCTCGCATTTCACGACGCCATAGTATTGAAAATCGCAATAAAACAAATGTTCATTTTGTTTATTCTGTTTTGAGTATTAAATGGCGCAAGGTATCTTTTCGTACTAACTCGAGAGTGGTCTACAACTTTCTAATTGACTTTTTTCTCCTATCTTTCACCATTTACGAGATAGGACCGCTAATTCCAAAATTTGCCGATAGATGGCGTTGTAAGTTGTATCATCGAATAGCGCATAGCCTTTTTACTGTACCTAGACACCAGCTTTATGGCCTAATCTGTCACCGTTTAGAAGTTAAGGGAGGTGTAACGGATATAAGTGGGAACCCTGTATTATGGCGATATATCTGTCTTTTTACAATAATCTAAAAACGTTTTCAAACGTTCGTAATTCGATTGTGAACGTCAGAGACGAAGTTCTTGAAGAAAACTTAAATAGTAATGTGTATTATTTTAGGAAAATATATTTTAAAACTTTTAAATAAAGTTCGATTCTTCTTCCTGTATGCATGGCTGTGTGAATGACTGATGTGAGATGGATGAACGAAAGATTGAATGAAAGAGGAGTACTATGATTTAATAACTCTTAACTTATGTTCTAGATATAGGAAAATTAAAATTAAATTCTTTATATATATAGAGAGAGGCGCTTTTTATTTAGGAGCAAATCAAAATAATTTAGGTCTAGCTGATTAAAAAAATCCCCGTCGGCAAGCTTGAAGGCTAAGGTATCCTTTAGTCCGGATATATAAGGAAAAGAACATGCCGCCTTCTATGTTCATAAGGATTAGAGCTGCAAGAATGAAAGAAAGTGGAAGAGACTGTAAATGATGAGAGCTTTCAAACAAGGGGTAACATGCATAGGTTGAAAGATACTTTAAGTTAGGGGGGGGGATCGCTTTTCAGCTCATAGCTGAAATTGATAATTCGCCTAATTCGAATTTTCTTTCAATATTCAATTGTAAAGGAATTATGGGGAAATGAAAAGTTTAACCTCCCACCATGTCCATCCCCTTTATAACTGGATACCCCATCTACGAACTCGGCCGAGATTTTCACTATCCTTACAACATATCCTACGCTGGTTAAAATCAATTCAAAATTAATCCAGGTATCACACTCACAAGATAACATGGGAAAAAGCGTTACACATACACGCACGCGCACGCACCACTCACAAACTTTCGAACGAAGTGTGGTTTCTGGTTCTAATTGTCAATATCGGTGAAGAGAAGAAATTATCCAGAAGTCGTGTGTTGAGAACCATTGAAATAGGTAGACTTCCTGTATGGAATCTACCTAACTGCAATGTACCGGAGGTTGAGAGCCTTGAGTTCGTGCACTTCGTCTAACAAAAACGTCGTTCGTCGTAAATAGTGATGTGAGTCTGGGAAGTTTCGAGATTATAAGAATATATCGTGGTACTAAAACGAGAGAAATTCTTCTGTTTTTCCCACCCCCTTTCAGCCAAGGGTTCTTGGGGAGCACCTGGTGCACGTAGCCTTTAATTTTCCCCTGTTTACATTTAAAATTTTGCAACGCAATTTTTAATTTTAAAAAGTTAAGAATGGTTGTCAATGTTTACCTTATAAATTATTGATGACCCTTATAAATTATTAATATTTTTGAAAGGAAATACATGAAAAGGATCAATACATCAATGGATTTTACTTGCAGGATGTATCTTCTTCACTCCTATGTAATATTTTTAATATGCCCAGTTTATGCTCCAGACGAGATGTTTCTTGCGTTCTTTTCTTCTACAAAGTTATTAAATGTCCAATTGATTTTAATAATATAATGAGCTCTATAGATTTCGCTGTGCCCGCCAGATTTTTAAGAAACCAAAGTTCATTTCCAAATTTAGATTCAAAATTTAATTATGTTAACAGGTTCTCGTTATATAGGTTTTATAAAATTTTTAACAAGTTCTCTGATAAACTTGACATCTTTAATATGTCTCTTGGTGCTTTTAAATCGAAATGTTTGCATCTTTTAAATACATGATATGTTTTATTTTGCCTTTTTACAACATTTTAGATTTTTATGTGTTTTCATTTTCCGTGTTCTTATGTAATCGACCATTTTTTAAATGTCTTTTATAGGTTTTAATTTTTGTACTCTGTTTTTGGCGCCGTGTTTGAATTTATTTTTATCTTAAGTGTTGCAATTTATTTTTATCTCAAGTGTGTATTTACGTTTTAAACTTTTAAACTCCTGGTTTGTTTTTAGAAGTCTCGGTACATGCGTGTTTTGACTTTTTAACCCTTGCATTTGGAAATGGTCTTTTAATTTTTTAAAAAGACTTTTAGTATCATAGTGTGTTTTAGTGCTTTTTTGATTATGTGTTTTCGTTTTTAATTATTTATACGTTTGCAAAAGTTTTATGATTTTGTGTATTCTCTGTGTTCAACTTTTTGTTTTCTAGTGCATTTTTTTGTGTTTACTCTTTGTGGCTTTTCTTCTTTGTGTGTTTGTGGCACTCTGTAAATGGAGTTTTATCTGTAGTGTGCTTTTCTTTAAATAAATAAATAAAAGGAGAAAAGAAAAGAATTTGACTTCAAATTTGCATCTTTCGTGTTTATTTTTTGTATACTGTAAAATATATAAATTTGTACACTGTTTTTGTATACTGTTTTCATTTATGCGACAATATGAATTATTTAAATATCACATGAAATGGGAATTGAGGATTAATCAAGTGCCGTTGTTCTGGGAAGAAAATTTAATCCATTTTTTCATTATTAGTTTTTTTGAAACCTGAATGTGTTTTAGAGTAATAATAGTACAGCAATTCATTTATTTAGTTGCAAGTACTAGTATTACTATGAATTAACTTCATTTAAGGATATTTATAGTTTGTGTTCATTTGTGCATAAAATTTGCTAGGTTTTCTAATATAGAAGGATTTTTTTGGGGATTATGATGCTGAGTTTTATTAATGCATTTGGGCTGTTTCCAGAGAATTTCGTAAAACGGGAAAAAGAGAAAGGAATGAAGAACATGTTTCCATAGAGCAACAATCCCTTCCTGAGTCGAGATTCAGCGCATTTAAATCCTCGGAACAACATTCCAAACCTTCACCCAGCGGGAATATTTGTCTCAGATTTCAGTTGCAGAAGTATCGGAATTCCATCGGCATTTCTGACGAAAACTTTAGAAATATTTCCCGGCGAGCAATATCTGATTTTCGGCATCTGTTCCCGCTTCAATCCATCAAAGTCACGGAACACGCAAGTCGAAAACAATCACTTCACTTCACCGATAGCCATGGATTCAAAACGACTCTTCGATATTTTGTGGTGGGAGTTTCATTTTTTCTTTATTTTTTCTCCTTATCTGATTGAAATACTCGGAATCTTTCCGAATATTTATATGAGAAATAAGAGTAGAAATTTTTTTTCCTTATTCGGATTGTCCTGGTTTCATTAATTGTTCATTTTCATTATATTTGTTATTACTCAAATGTAAATCTTTAATAATGTGATTGGCACGCTATATTTAGTGCTGGAGTAGGGATTGCGAGAATAACCTATTTTCAGTTATTCAGGTTTTTTTTCACCTCCGGTTTTACCGAGCGGTTATAGCCGTTCAAAATAGCCGGTTTTCATTTTTTTAACAAAAAACAAATGCCGTATGTAGACAAAATTTTTCATTAATATTGTTTTTACAAGAAATCAATTCATTGATCAATATTTATCTGTTTATAAAGACTCTTTCAGTAATCTGCCAACCAACAAACGCCTAGAGGAAGCGGTTGTCGTTGATTGGCCTAAGATGATGAAATTCAAAGCTTCAAAACTTGGTAAAATTTAGTCTAATCAAGCCTAAAATCTTCCGATCCGGTTTCTTTACCCGGTTATTGGATTAAAAAAATAACCGGTAATAACCGTGACAAAAAAATAACCGAAAAAAACCGGTTTTCGGTTAAAATCATTAGGTTTTTCTCTTCCCTATGCAGGAAGTGCTTTAATTCGAAAACTGCTCTGACCGATTATGAGGCGTAATGGTTGAAAGTCTTGTATCAATCTTTTAATAAAATAAATGAGCACAAAGGATTTCTATTTGGCTATTTCTGCCGAAGAACATAAATTTATTTCAGGGTAATCTGTTTTCGCACTTTCATTTAATTTACAAAGGCAATGTACTCGAACATACAAAAATTAAAATCAAGCATTATTTCAACTTCAAAACATTATTTTTTGGTTTTTTTTCATACTTTCGAATTCGCTTCCAGATCATTGTAGTCCCAAATTTTTTCTTTATATATATAGTTAAATATTTCAAATAATAAAAACATGTGTTATATTTTCAATATATATATAGTTAAATATTTCAAATAATAAAAACATGCGTTATATTTTCAATATATATATAGTTAAATAGTTTACAAACAATTAAAACTCAAATAACATTTTCAGTATATGCACCTATTAAACCAATAATTAAAATTAAATATAAAATAATGTTACCTAATTAATAATCATACAATGAAATACAGAAAGATAATTAGATTATAAACTATTACTATGAAAAAGACAACCCAGTATTGGAATTCCAACAATCAAATGCCAATCGATCTTAGGAATCGATTATGTCGCATTAAATTCGAACTTGAAAGGCGCCAACCTTCTGCGAAAGCCAATTGTTGGAAAAAAATCAAAAGTAAAGGAGTAAATCTCCAAAATATTTCAAGATGAGAACGAAAAAAATAACTAAATGCTTAACAATTCAATGTCATAGTGATTATAATGCCAAGAGCTATATACGAGATACAGTTCCGCATTTATAGTGAAAATATTATAACTAAATTAGGTTATATATATATTATATTTGGATAACTGACTCACAAGTCAAAAACCTTAACAAACTTAGAGTATTTAGAATGCTTTTAAAAGTTTTGTATCTTTATTTTTCTTTTTACAATTTTGCTAAAATTTCTTTAAGACTTTAATGTTTTTATACGCGAAAATCTGAAACCAACTCTCTTCAAGGTTGTAATACTTCGGGGCTCCAGATCCCTTAACTTCGTAGTTATCGCGCAGAGCGGGGTGACATTTCTTTTAATGTCGATAGATGGCATCACTTGAGAGCAGGGGTGAACCCAGGGGTGCCTGTGACCTTCGGGGGTGACCGGTCACCGCAATCGAGGGAGTCCGAGATTTTGGGAGAGGAAGGTGGTTTGTCGGGTTGCTCTGCGCGACAGTTGTTTTGTGTTCTATTTCTCGCTGAAGAGGATTAAACTCATGTAGTGATATGTTTCTCGCTGAGGAGAATAATAAACCAATTGGGGACATCTGTATGACATTTAAGGAACTCCGAATAAAGGATACAGCTTGTAACCCATATTCTTTATTACTTGAAACGAACCACTGAACACCACAAAGATGATTTGTAATTAATTGCTATTTTGTGTAGTGTTTTTAAATGAATAACTTCTTGTATAGATATAAAAATCAATAAAAAATATCTGGTTTTGGGAGGGAAAAAGAGGTGTGGGGGAAACGTGCATTGCCTAAGAGCCCTACAGAGTCTCAAAACGACCTGCAAAGAAGTCGCGTAGAATACTAATAGGATCAGTGGCGAATCCAGGGGGGGGACTATGGGGCAGCCGCCCCCCCCCCCTAGAGCTGAGTCAGAATTCTTGATTTTATTTAAAATCTTTACAACTGTTTGATCTCAATTTCTCTCTAAAAATAATAAAAACGTGTCAATATTGCTTTCTATTTTGACAGGCTCGAAAATTTTCCTACTTTCCTATTCATTCCACTTGTACTTGTAGCGTTGACGCGATCGAAGGCATTTTATGGCTAGTTATTTCATTGTAACTTTTATTAAATTATCGGAAGTATAGTAGTGTTTTTTATGATTCTTGCTTTCAGATGAGTAAAATCTGTAAAGTTTAAGTTTTTTGGTTTACATAAGCCATGAGATTGGACATTCGTCTCGACGATACAAAACTTTTATGACCTCAGCCCTCCCCCCCAGACCCAAATCCTGGATTCGCCACTGAATAGGATAGAGAAAAACCTTCGAGCTGCCTCTCTCCACCATATTCTTACAAATGTTGGCAAGGAAATCATTGGGACTAAAGCATTTCATGAAAATTTTCTGTCAAAAATGCTTTAATTTATCCTTAATAAATGTATTTTTTCTTATGTATTATTTAAATTTGGGATCGTCTTTTCTAAAGAAAATGGGAAAGCAATAATTTTTTATTGGAAAAGAGACCGAGAAAAACATTTGAGATAACTGGTATAACCAGACAACCGAATCACCCCTTCCTGTCGGGATTCTAATGACAATGGCCGTCACGACAGCTCCAATAATGAGGTCGAATTCTTACTAGCCCATCACCGGGCCACGACTCGACCCCTCCCGAAGGAGGTACGTACTATCACTGGTGGAGGGACCCAAAGCCCCAACATTACTATGCCCACAGGGGAAGCGAGTTCCTGCTTACTTATCCGGCAGGAACTCATTTCCGTATATTTACAGTGCCATCCGTGGGGCAGATTACTGGTATAAAGCACTCTTTTGCATCAAGTTTCAGCTATTGGAGAAAGACAACTAGTATATTTGCAGCAGCCATAGGACTTCAGGCGTAATGATGGCACTCGGCGATGTTTGAAATGCTGATAATGTTTGAGTATTGTCTTATATTGAGGTTAGGCCGGATTAAATCTGGAAGGGACCTATAGGCAATGCAAGTTGCGGGGTCTCCTTTCCCACCAAAATGTTCGAAGCCATATATATTTTTACTGATTTTAATTTAATCTCTATGTAAGCAGATGTTAACCTTCCAGCGGGCGAGCATATGCAGGAGATACTTGTATCGTGCATCGTACAACATATTTATATCGGGTTGTTTTACAAAAATAAATGCAACTCTTATTTATGTAATCCATATTTATTAGTTTATACTAAACAAAAATTTTATAAATAAAAATTGCATTTAAATTTATACAAGACCGATACAAGTATGTAATACGATGGACAATATTAAGTATCTGCTGCATACGCGCGCCTGCTGGAAGAATAAGTAACAAATATTACAACAAACTAATAAATAATTTGTAAAAGTAATAATATTTTATAAAAAAAGTAATAAATAATTTATGAATAATAAAAAATAAAATGTAAATAATAATTTAAATAAAATAAATTAATAACATAATAATAATTTAAATAAAATCATTTAATAAAAAAAATTTAAATAATTTAAATAAAAAATAAAATTTATGTAATAAATAATAAAAAGTAATATATAATTTATGAAAGTAATAATATAAAATATTATTTTATATTAAAAATAATTAATTTAGGAACTAATAAATTATTTATAGAAGACCTATACAAGTATGTAATACGATGGACAATATAAGTATCTCCTGCAACGCGCGCCTGCTGGAAGAATAAGTAACAAATATTACGACAAACTAATAAATAATTTGTAAAAGTAATAATATTTTATAAAAAAGTAATAAATAATTTATGAATAATAAAAAATAAAATGTAAATAATAATTTAAATAAAATAAATTAATAAAATAAAATTTAAATAATTTAAATGAAAAATAAAATTTATATAATAAATAATAAAAAGTAATATATAATTTATAAAAGTAATAATAATAATATAAAATATTTTATATTAAGAATAATTAATAACTTACAAACTAATAAATAATTTATAAAAGAACGATATAAGTTTGTAACACGATACACAATATAAATATCCCCTGCAAACACTGAAAGATTAAGTAACAAATATTAAGACAAATTAAAATCACAAAACACTTAATTGCGAGTCATATTCAAGGGAGTTGGTTCGGAGAACCTGGCGTATAAAAAAAATTTAAATTTAAAAGTAATTTTATATAAATTGTTAAAAATGTATAAAACATTTTTTAACATTATCTAAATAGTATAATATAAAATTTACTTGGGTTAGTCATTCACCCGCAAAACATAATGGACTGCAAGCGAATTTGAGAACGCTTTAAAATTTGAAACTATAAATATATTCTGAAATATAAATGATACTTGATTTTGATTTGAATAAGTTCGAATGTACGTCTCTGGTAAATCAAAAAGTCCCCTGAAAATAATGCAAAAAAAAGAAAAATAAATAATAGGACCCTCGAGTCCCTCAAAGTTGCGGAACCCTCAGTCAGATGCCTAATCTACCTATATGATATTCCGGTTCTGCCTTGAGGGCCCAATTATTACTTTAAATTTCTATTATCTATTCAGTATTGTTATCAGGTTGCAACGAAGTTTTAAGATCCGTTGCTCAAATTTGGGAGTGTAATGAACATAATTTTCTGACATTATTAATAAAAGGATAATGTTTTGTTGGAATGAACCTAACTTTAAACGTTTAGATCTTTTAAAAATAATTAGTCGGACCTCCATTTTGCGAACTTTTTGTTGGAACCAAGAACATTTTGTGAATTTCTTCGTAAAATAACTTCCAAATAGCGAAGTGCATTCTCTATTTAATATTTTTTTCTCCCTATTTCTCAAAATATTTCTAAACATTTCAAACTTATTCTTTCTTTTAACATATTTTATGGTCATCAATGACCTTGAAGCTGAAAAATATTAAAGCGAAAGTGCTTGAGTATCAGAGAAAAAAATTTAATTCTTCGTTAGGTGGATAAAGGCGTGAAAAAAAAAGGATATTGCTTTAAAATTTGGTATTCCTCCAAACAGCTTCTCAACCACAATAAAAAAATCGTGATAAGATACAAAATTATGATTCATCGAATTCTTGTTCAAAACGTTTAAAAGCTTGTTTCTATGAAGATGTGGATGAGGCAGTTTTGAAGTGGACAGTGAAAAATAAAAACAATACAGCAATGAATTGCGATGAAGACGGAAGATGATGAAGATGGAAATGGTCATGATGCAGAAATCAATAAACCTTCGTATGATGAAATGCTAAAATTCATTAATTTTAATATAAAATTATTTTTTAAAATTGAAAATACAGTGTATTCCCAGACAATGTTTTGTTTTATTCTTGTTTTCCTTGCAGATTTCTTTTTGATGGGTAAAATATATAAAACAAATAGATATTAATTTACAAAATAAAGGTGTGATTAATTACTTTTCTAATAATATTTAGTGTTTATGAATTTAAAATCTGTTTTGTGTAGTTTAAAGTATTTTAAAAGATGAATCTCTATTTAACGAATTTTCCATATAACGAACTTTTTTTCGGGATTTAGCGACTTATTTAAATAGAGGTCCGACTGTAATAGCTTTGAGCTTCTTTAAAGATGTTTAACTTTCAATATTGTTCAGAAGATGGCAGCACGTACTTACAGGAATGCTTTGGTGGAAAAGTAAATTTCATGTCGAATGATCATACATTATTCGCTCGTTAACCTTTAAGTTTATATCATGACACATAGAATGATTCCAATCATTTACGCTCATTTTTTGACGTAGACTTACGTCTCTCCATAGTGGTCTAATGATGTATCGAGAAAGGAAAAAAATTATGACTCTTTTTGCACTAAAGTTAAACGCTTATAGCTCCGTAACCAAATAACATAGAGGGTTTGTTTTTATTTCATCTAACAGAGAGAGAGGTAGACACTGAAGATTGCAAAAATAATTTTAGAATTTGGAATTACGGTATAGTCATAGTCAAGCTGCGAAGTTCGTAAAAATCATGAAAATTTTTGATGACGTCGCAGAAACCAATGCGCGCGCACGCAGACTATCCAAGTACATGAGGCAATTCATTCATAGATGTTACGTTGACGCGAAATATTACTCAACAGTTATTGAGTTATGTCGAATTTCGTGCTAAAATTGAACGATTAAGGCTCCGCAATCGCATAGTGGTTTAATGGTTGTATCGGGAAAGGAAAAAATTATGACGCTTTTCGCGCTAAAGTTAAGCGCTTATAGCTCCGTAACCAAATAACATAGAGAGTTGGTTTTAGTTGTATTTAACAGAGAAAGGTGGGCATTGAAGATTGCAAAAATGATTTTGGAATTACGGTTTAGTCACAGTCGAGCTGCATAGTTGGTGAAAATCACGAAACATTTTAATGACGTCACAGCGACCGATGCGCACGCACGCAGACTAAAGCAATTCATTCACCGATCGCGCAAAATATTACTCGACAATTGTTGAAATACGTCGAATTTTGTGTTAAAGTTAAACGCTTATAGCTCCGCAACAAAATAACATAGAGAGTTGGTTTTAGTTTCATTTAACAGAGAAAGGTAGACATTGAAGATTGCAAAAATAATTTTAGAATTTGTAATTACGGTTGAGTCACAGTCGAGTTGCAAAGTTGGTGAAAATCACGAAGAATTTTACATAGATAGATTCACCTAATCACACTAGACTAATACTCACTATAGATTATAGAGTTAATAGTCACAACTACTTTAGTCGCAGAAATAACGGTTATAATTAACAAAATTTAATAAAGATATTAAATATAAATTAGTTAATCAAAAATTAATTAAAACTCTTTGTATTATATAGAATGGCGCGTATGCAGCAATTTCTAATACAATACAGATACAAATAATAGAAATACTAAACAAAAAATATAAATAAGAAACAGAAGATTTAAACAAAAACGATAACAATACACCTTTTAGCGCGCTCAACGCAGCAACCTCAAGCGATTGCATCAACAAAAAATCACAACGATTAATATTTAAAGCACATAAAATATAATTTAGAAAGTAAAATAAAAATATTCAAAATGGAAGGAATGAATGGGAACCCGAATGACGAACTTTTTCAAAGCCCACTCGCCATAGAAGTTCTAAAATGGACAAAATTTTCTGTCAAGGGTAAGATTATAAATCAAAAGTATACCCTTTGTGGCCTGA
>BGPR01013328.1:0-42076 GCA_013235015.1 Araneus ventricosus
TAATTCTTCTGAAACAAAACTCTCATATATGATCACTTCCATCTACTGTCATACTCAAAAGCACGTTTCCTGGATGGGCAATAAATACATTTCTCTCAATTACTGGGTCAGTGAATTTTAATAAGTTTTCTGGCAGGAATTTTGACAATTTTATAACTTCAAATACATGTTCTGGTCCATTTGTGAAGTACATACTTTTCTTTATATGAAACCATACAGGCATATATGACGTTAGGATAAAAGAAACTAAGATCTTGTGTTCATCTGTTGGGTTTTCAATATTTAAATAAAAACGGAGAACTCTGTTCGGCGTTGTTAACCATCTTGAATGGGAAAGTGGACTAGATTCACGAACAGATAAATCTTCAGGAGAGCTGCCTGATTTTACAGCTTAACTTATGTCTAGCAGATGCTGTTGATCTTTGCTTAAAATTTTCCGTTCAATTTCTGAAATCTCACACTCATTAATTTTAAAATTTACCATTGGGAGTTTCACGCATTTACTGAGCTGTGTACCAATCGGACCACTAAATGATTTTGGCACAGTCATTTCACCATCTAAATTTATGAACAGATGCCGAAATGGCAATTCATTAAAGTGTAAGAGGCCTACACCCCACTGTAATGGTCTTTTAACTTGTTTTTCAATTTGGGAAATAACACCTGCTTTCCACCCCGTATTAGTAACAATTTCATCACATCCAATTACTTCCAGTTCATGTAATAAAAATCCAGTTTCATTCAAATGAGAAATAATGGTATTGGCAATGATTTGAGCAGACCCAGAAGAGGTTGCAACGCGGCCAACGAACGCAGAACCTGGTTCTCTTGAAATTGATTAATGTTCCTCTTTTATGGTTCTTCAAAACTACTATGAGTTTAATTTTTCAATCACGAGGGTATCTTCTCATGTCACACCCAGGCAGTGGAACGATTTGTGAAGCTGGTAACCGAGGCATCACAAAATCCGTCGGTTCCAATTCCAGATATTTTTTTATAATAACTACACTTCTTACAAGATCTTTAATGCCAAGAATTTCAAGCAAATCTTATTTTAAAGTACCAAAAGAAAATGAAGACAAGTAAAGGATTATATTTAATTACAAACTGAAATTTTACACAATTGGAAATACCTTTTTGTTTCATTGAAAATTTGTGAATTTTTTGTTAAAATAATGTGTTTTTTGAGTTTAATGCGCTATTAAAAAATTGTAAAATGTATTATTTTTTCATTTATTTACTTTTCCTACCTTTTGTTCCACTAAACTGTGCTTCTAGCTACTTGTTATGGAAGTTATATGATTTTTTTCCTGTTATTAGAAAATTTATGAAAATCGTATATTTTCGAAAAGTTTAGAGCCGATGCGCTACCGCCAGATGAAAGCAAAATAATATTTTTTTCGCATTTTACTTATCTACCCTAGAGACAAGTTTTCCGCACTATACTTTTTCGAAAAACCGTCTCTAGGACTTTCTCAATAGGCGAACTTCAATTATAACAATTCTGCACTTTAAATAATTTTCTGTAAAAAAGTGAATTGGAAATAAAGGTTTAAATTTCACTGAACCTAATTTTCTTTGCTTGTGATTAAGTGATAAATATGTGATCTTAGTTTTCAGTAGTGTTTTGTCATACATTACACGATAACAGTTGAGAGCATCTTGAATGCAACCTTTGCAAAGCGTTCGATAACAGAGCTTATTCCCTCCAAAAAGACTAGAGCTATGTTTCTTTGCTAAAAAGAATCAGATAAATCCTTTGCCTCGAATTTCTTTTCTAGCTCATCTTCTGCTTCTGTTCTTTTTCGTTTTCCTTCTAACACTCTCTGTGCTTCCAATTTAATCAACTCTTCTCGTAAAAGTTCTATTGTATAACAATCTAACAGCAGCTCCTCTCAGTTTTCTATTTCACATCATGAATCTATTTTGTTTGCAGGTTTATTTATTTCTTAGTAATATTCTAATATCATTCTTAAGTTAAACTTTTAATGCTGATCTTGTCATAAATTAATGTTCTGGTTCTCTCTGTTAATATATATTCATCCTATTCGCTGTGTCATAAGTGTAAATGATATATTTTAAGTAGATGAATTTGTAATTCTCATCAAGTCATAAATTAACATTTTTTCCCCTTCTCTGATTTTAGATTTATTTGACACTAGGAAATACAGTTTCGAATATTATCCGATTTTTCTACAGCAGTAATAAATCATTCAATTCCGGGAACTTTTGACCTTGCCTATTTTTACTCACATTTATTCTATGCTTTTTTTTGTCGTAATCAGTGGCGGCTTGTGTTGTGTAATCTTGGGAGTGCTGTAAATTTTAATCCTGCATGAATAAACTTTTAATCCTTCAAAATTAATTAAAAAATTATTACATTTTTCCTCTTCTAATAGATAATTTTTTTAATAAATTAATTGTAATAAAAAAATTTTAACTCGAAATTTGTAAAACTGATATTTTGAAAATACTTGTATCGCGGAAAATTTCTCATATGCATTTCTTAACAATTTATAACAAAACATTATCGAAAAAATACTTTGGATTGAAAGTTTATTCAAATTTAATTACTGTTAAAAAAAACGTTTTCAATAAAATTTTTGTTTAGCATCAATTTTTTCTTCATTTTCCATTTTCTTACTTATTTTCAATGTTTTAGCAATTCAATATTTCAATGTTTTTCCGTGTTTAATGAAAAATTAATTTAATGTCGTAAAATGCTTAAAACTCTGTTTCTAGCTCAACTGGTGCTGCCGTACTCGACAGTTCCCTTTCAGCTTAAAAACGTAGTAGGGAAAAAGAAAGGAGAGTTTGCTTTTTAATATACTTTTTTTTTCTAATTGATATATTTTGCTCTGTTAAATGTATTAATAATATACCGTCGATCGTCGGATGCAGAAAATTTCTCTTTAGAAACAAACGGATGACGTACTGGAGAAAATCAAAATTGTCTTTTGATGTCTGCGGTAAGTTTGTATAATTTTAAATTACTAGCAATGCATCTAAAATTAAAAAGATAACCAGTTGCTTTTTCTATAAAAATGACTCGTACAAGAAGAGTGTTAAGGAAACGAGAAACAAAATAATTTCAATGCTATGATGGGTGGAATAAGAGTCGTGTGGTGCCCAGGAACAGAAACAAGAAAAGCTATGTAATATGCGGGTATTTCTTTCTGGGTGTTATTTTTCTTGACAGTTTTGACGCCTTTCTATAAATAATTTCTAAATTAAACAAAGTGAACATATAAAGACATACAAGATAGAAACCACTGGAATGAAAGAGCCAAAAATTATTTCCAAATTTAATACTTATATGAACTGGTTAGAATGATAGTGGTGTAAGACACTCTAACTTTGTTCTGAGTAATTGAAAACTTTCTAAAACTATCTGCAAAAAAATCATGATTGCATGAACATAGACTCTATTTTTATTATACCTTAACCTTTATCAGAAACTAACTGTAGGTTGTTTTAGAGTAATTTTAAATGACTCACACACCACTGTCATTCTATATTGACAATGGGTTCACTGAAAGAAACTCTAGAGTGATATTGCAAATATATTTTCATTTTCCTAAAGTTTTAATGCCATTTTTGAGAAATTAATCTTTAAAATTTTCACTTGATATTTTCACTGGACCTCATCAGAATGCTATTCATTAGGTACCTCTCCATGATATGGTAGGGGGCCTAAGATGTCTTCAACGTTGGTAGTGTTTAAATTATTGAAACCCCCAAGGTATACCGGTGATGTGAATAGTAACAGATGCATTATGTATGTCGTTTTCTATTGACACTGATCCTACGTTTGGATACAACATTGCTTTTAGTAGATTTCTCATCTATATTTCTTAATCATTTATAACAAAAAATTATCGAAAAAATCCTTTGGATTGCAAGAAGTCTCATTCAAATTTAATTACTGCAAAAAAAACTTTTTCAATTAAATTTTTGCTTATCATCAATTTTTCTTCATTTTCTAACTTATTTTCAAAGTTTTAGCTCGCGAAAAAAATTTCCACTGCTCTAAAATGTTTGGAACTCTGTTTCTAGCTCAACTGGTGCTGCCGAACATGACAGTTTCCCTTCAGCTTGAAAATTAAGAAGGGAAAGGGAGGGAAAGCCTGCGCTCTGGGCGGAATTCGGTGCTGGAACTATCCTCAGTTCCACTCCTTTGCGCATCATTTTCGGGTAGTGAAAAAATTAAGATGGGGAGCTTAGTTTTCTGCTTCAGTTTTACCAAGCGGCTTATTTGAAGATTGAAATCGTTTATTGCAAAATTGCGTTAGATTGTTGATAGATTTAAATAGTAAATGAAAAATAAAATAAATTTACACAATGGAAAAAGTTAGGGGTTCTGTAGTATCGCAGTCCCTATGCACGTAATCAGTGAAAGTGTAAATGATTAATTTTACGTATTTACTTTGTAGAACCGGATATTGGTACTGACTCAAAAGTTTTTAAAGGGTACATTAGGTTAAATATTGTGATTTTTTGAAGTAAAAAATCAAAGTAAATTTTATGACCATAGTGATAAAATCTAAAAGTATTCTAAGGGTGTAAGGGCAATAATTGGTATCTATTTTCTCAATTAAAAGTGCGTTCCTAAGATCTTTCGCTGTGCAGATAAGCTAAGGATCCAAGCCATAGTGATCACTTCATCGTATGATCTGTACTTCTTCGAGAAATAATACAAATCTGTAGCTATACAAGGCTAGCAAAAAAACAGGCCACAGAATAGTGATGGTTTGTTCTTACTCATCTTAACTGGATAAAGAATATCGACATAATGTGCGGATTTTAAAAAAATCATACATAATTATTTATTTACGCTTTCTAAAAGTGTTATCAAGAGTAACCCGTTTTTCTTTGTAGCAATTTTTTATGCATTCGTTGAATATACCGTTTGTTCATAGTAAGAAATCTCATCAAACGATTCTGCACAGTATTGGAATTTAAGCACGAAGGGTTTGTACAGTTTCTTGGGCTGATAATGGTATCTCTTCTGGCTCCTCTTCATCATCATATCTCTCATGTTCTGAGGCGTCATCTCATTAAAATTGATCAGAACAAACAAATTATTGATCACTAGAACAGGCGGTTTCGAATACGGGAGATCCGTCCCATTCTATTTTAATGAGTTTTTATGATCGTCACATCCTTGATCCTACGAAATTAAGGAAGACAAAATTACATCGACATCGTAACACTCTAAATATTTAAACTTTCCTTTTATTAATACATTCACTTAAAGTACGATTCTTGGGTAGATGTTGCTGTCTGTTTTGGCACCTCTTCGTTATTGTACTCAAGTTCTGAGACATCATGTCATTGAAACTCATACTAACAAGCGAATTATTGATCGCAAGAACAGGCGACTTTTCGATGTGATCAGATACGGGAGATACGCTTCACTCCACTTTTATTAGAACAACCGATTAATCTTTTCTTTCGTGATCCTTTGCAATTAACGATGTCAACATTACATGATATCATAACACACTAGAAATTTTAACTTTCTTTTGTTGACATATGCAGCAAACTTTAGACACATTCATCTTTATATTCTAGTTAACTATGTAAATACTTATATATATAATATTTTATACACATGTAAATACTTATGCATTATTTTTAACGCTAGAAGTATTTTAATAAGTTAGTTAATATTCTAAGAATTAGATAATACGATTACTATCGACCGACAAAGAAAACCCAGAAAATAAAGTGAAAAATTTTGAACGTCAAAATAAATCAATAAATTATTAATTTTATTGCTGACATAATGTTAGAACAGCAAAAAGTCTCTTCTATTCGATTGCTACCACTCATACAAAAAAAGCCGATATAAATATTTATGAATTATTTTCAACGTTTTGTGGTCAAAAATTTATTCAAGCGAAAGTGAAAATTATGCAAAACTTTCATCTCACTCATAATTTTTACAGGAAAAAATTAGATTTATTTTGGAAAGATTTCAGTTTCGCTGAACTTATGGCTGAAGTTATGGCATTTCGTGTAAAATAGTACCTTTTGTTTTATTATATGATGACGACGGCAGAATAATGCTAGGTAGATTATTTTTTTCCTCCCCACGAAGTGTACAGTCGGAGGAAAAAAGTATCCACAAAGCGTTATTCCGCTACTAATAATTTTAGCTTAAAACAGAAGGTACCAATTTTCAGGAAATAACGTCTACTAATAGATTCTATGTCTAAAAAGTTCAAATGGGGTCGTCTACATATTTAGAATTGCACTAACTTCAAAATTTCAAATGGAAACATATTTTTCTTAAAATATTTCAAATCTACATGAAAATTTATTCTGGAATAACAAGTATCATCATCCGAGCATTTTTGGGTTCGGAATTATAAGCAAATGAAATTTTGAGTTTCAAATGTTAAAGTAAAATTTTGAATTTTTATTGATATCCTTTGAAATAATATAACTATTTACCTAGAACTTTTCTATGTAGTAGTATGAGTTACACATGTCACACTTCTACTTTTTATTACAAAATAATTTTGAAAGCAATAAATATTTTTCTCCATGAGATGTGTACCTCAAAGTGTGTAGAAAACAAAATCATTTAATACTAAATTGACAGATTTACAAAAGTTTTACCACTATTTTAATACAAAACTGTTCAATATATGTATTAATTTACAGCTATGCTTAAAGTATATATGTTCTTCTTATGGTTTCTTTAATTTCAAGTTTAGACATTTACGTCTGAGCTGGTAAATAAAAATTATAGTTGAAGCTATTATTTTTTGAAGTGTCTAGGTAAATTAGAATTAGAATTCTCTAAAACAAATAGAGCTTTTTTCAATATGAGGATCTAGCACTGTGTGTTAATTTAATGGTTTGTTTTTATTGTCGTAATATGAATTGGGTTGAATTTGTCATCTTAAAAATCTGTGCTTCTTTCTTTAATAGCTAGATATGTTACGGTTTCGATCTTGGACATTTTTCATTTATCTTTCGTCTTAAACTTTTACACCCTTTGAATCAATTAAAAAATTAACACGAGCTTTTATATGATGAAATAATTTCTAGTTTTTATAGCAGAAGTCTGTCATCTCATATCAAAAATGAACAAATAAACTTAAAAGTGGATACTTATACCAATAAAAGAATTTGTCGCAACTTTAGTTTTATATCTCTTGAATCGACTTTTATTAACACATTCAAACTTTTTATTACCTCTTTTATTTATGATTCCCTACATTATTATAATTTGAAACCGTATTTCTTTTTATAATCTTTTTCTGTTTTTCAAAATTTAAAACGGAAGTTCTTATTGGAACATTTCGAAACGTATTAATTCACAAATAATCTTTAGTATGTCATTTTAAGTATTTATTCGTTAACAATTAGTTCTAGAAACAAGAATATCACTCCAGTTATAAATCAAATCCAAGTTTCTTCAAAATTATCGTTTACAGTATATTCAGCACTATTGAGAAGAAGAAATTTACTACAATACTTGCACGCGTGTTGAACATATGAATAATATATAAAAACGATTTCAATAATTCAGTGAAAATGCTAGTTTAACTGCTTTACTGAATCGGCAGATTAAACCGCAGACATATAAACACGTAGATAACATTAAGAGAAATAATTTAATTTGAGAGAAAAGGAAAAATAAAACTCTTTAAAATTTTACAAAAACTACATTTCTTATCTTTTTTCTTCTCGTTAACCAGATGTAAAAAAAACAATTATTCCTTTTATTTCTAACGTCAAAATTTACTAGTAATTTTTACCTGTGTGAATTAATAAAACTTTCAAGATCTCTCTCTCTCTTTTTACTATGTTTATGTGTTTAATACAGAATAATTGGAATTGGTTTCTTGCGTAATGTAAAAATTGCGGAAGAAAAAAATAGCTATCTACAACAAAATCTATTCAAAGAGAAATAATATAGTTTGAGCTATGAACGCTTTCAGGTAGAAATGAATACTTTTTAGATAGTGCAAAAGAAAACTTTTTTCTTAAGATGGTGGTCTGCTGACTCGAAACTGGAATGCCACAGTTTTTCTCAATCATTTTCTATGAAACTAGGAAATAGAAAAATATTAATTTTCACTCTATCTAATTTTCTTGTGTTGAGATTATCTAATAAAGCTTTCGATTCCCGGATCTTTTTGACCTTACCTATTCTTTATTTACAATTATTATATACTTCTTTTGTCGTAAACCACGAAAGTGTAAATGGTAATAGTGCAAAGTAAATACATATAATGATTAATTTTATGTATTTACTTTGTAGCACCAGATTTCGGTATTGACTCGAAAGTTCTTGAAGAGTATATGAAGGTTTAAATGTATATTAGGTAAAAGATCGGGATTTTTCTGAATTAAAACAAAATAAAAATTTTGACCATGGTTATAAAATTTTAAATATCAAAGTAAGCTAACGGTGCAAGGGCAGTAATTCGTATCTCATTGTTAGCAATTAAAATTTCATTCCTAAGATCATTCACTGTTCGTAGAAGCTAAGTTTTCTCCAAATGTCTCCTGATTATCCGTAAATGTTTGTACAACATTGGATGCCGCTTGTAATGATCACTTAGCTCAAATCCAAGGTGTTCACGACATCCGAACGATCAGTACAACAAAAATGACTTAAACATAATGCAAATCTATAGCTATACAAGGGCAGCAGAAAAACAGGCTTAAATGCATTTAAGTCAACTAAATGGAAAAATAAAATCGACACAATGTGCGTAATTGAAAAAAGATTTTCATACATAATTATTTTTTGCGTTTTCTAAAACTGTTATCAAGTCTTACTAGTTTTTGAGAGCAATTTCTTTAAATCATTCGTTAGGTGCACCGTCCATTGGTATAAGAAAGGCGCGTCAAAATAATCTGGACGATATTGGACTTAAAGTACCAAGGTCTTGTAAAGTTTCTAGGGATGATGTTGGTGTCTCTTCTGACCCTCTTCCAAGTTATAGACCTTATATTCTGTGGCGTCATCTTATTGAAACGGATCACTACACGTGATTTATTGATCTCTAGAACAGGCGGTTTTCTAAGTGTTCAGATACGGGAGATCCGTTTCACTCAATTTTCATTTCAGCATCACTTATCGATTCATTTTTAAAACAATTAGATTATAGAATTATTAGATTGTATGCAGTTTTTACTTGTAGTCCCTATTCACAGTGCTTTTGACATATGAATCTTCGCAATCTACGCATACAGTTTTGGATTTTTGTCCTTTATCTCTTGGACACATGTAGCTTCTGCGGTAATATCTTTTACACATTTCTGACTCATTAAGAAGACATTTTCTATGCAGTTTCCGCTGTTTCTTCGCAATTTTCTATGAGGGTCTAAAAATGAAAAGTCTAAATAAATCAAGAAATGAATCGTAATTTTTAATTTCTCGGTTGGGGCTTGTTCGATATCATTAAGATTCTTGAATTTATTCCAGTTAAATTTAAAATGTAAAATTATTACCATTTACCATCGGTTTGTGACAAAATAAGACTCCCCTATTTCTCAGACATCTTCTATTCCTTTCGTCGTGTTGTAAGATGTAATCACTTCGGGTTTGTTTAAAGTCTTATTAATAATTTGGGATGCTATGCGTCTCTGAAGTTCAAAGGTTTTTAACTTTTCTCATAAAATTGATATTTTCATCACTTGCACCATCTCTCGAAAAGACAGTCTTCTTGTGATTCAGACGGATGATCACTGAATATGTCTTCACCATCTGAATCTCATAATTCTTCTTCGGTACCTTCTTCATCCGCAGAAATCTCCTATAACAACATTTGAAGTTGTTCACAGCTTGAAAGCATTGAAAACAGCTTGAAAGCATTAAAATAGCAATTAATAATACAGAAAAATAGTAACACAAGAGGGCGAGCGGGGTGTCAGCACAATCCAAATCGTTCTATAAAAAAGAAAAATGTTCAGAATTCGCCCTTTTCGTGTGGCACGTGTAGAACATGATTAAAGAAGCAGGTACTGACGGACCCAACAGATTCAGTTTATGGGGGGAGAAAGCAGGTGAATGTTTCGATCGTTCACCCCACGTGCGTCCTCCCGGGTTAATTGTTTAAGTCAGTTCAGGGCTGGAACAACACCTCGTTCGTCCGTGCGCCGCGCAGAGTAAAAAAAATCGAGGGCGCAAAATTGCCAAAACAAGATGAGAAAAAAATCATAATGGAGTTTCTCTAATTTTATGTAGTAATGACTTCAAATCTTTCAAGTCACAACTCTAGTAATCTATTATATAAAATGCAATGTATTTGTGTCTGTGTTATGGAGCAGAGATCGCCGCACCTATTGGTACGAAATTTGACAAGATGGTTTCCCAGGACAGGAGCCGAAACACCTCAAATCAGCAACATAAAATAATAAAATACTTCAGTAAAATCATTCAAAATGAGTTATTCACCTAATTCCGCGTAATGTGAAAAGTCACATATTATATTAAGTGAAAATATCAAAATATTACTCAACTATATTAGATTACACACCTTACTTGAGTAAAACAGAGTAAATGACCTTCATTATAAGGTATGTGTCGATTGAACAAGAAGACATCAATATTCATTTTTTGGGGAATTCTTCCGAATGAAACATCAACAAACCAGCAATTTTTCGATGTCTTACTTCGATAGCTAGAAAACCTGGGATTTCCTTTGGCAAATATATGAGTCCAAGGATACGAAAACGGGGCGAATATGAAAAGAGAGCATGCAGGGGTTGCAGGCAAAGATTAAAAGAATCAACCCTTGTTCTTTTTCCATACCGTGCGGTATCCACTAACTTAACCTGGTGATAGATTATATTGAAAAATCATCATTAGAAGGAGCCAACGTCTTTAATATTGTTCAAAAATTTTACTTATTTTTTTTCTTCATCTACTTTCAGATGGGTAATTTTTTGAAGCACTCTGAACAACTAACCTTAAAACCTGTCAGCGACCCCAGGTGGGAAAGTTAAATTGATGCCATAAAGCCACTGAGGTATCCAATCTTTCAGAAATATATGTTGCATTGCTGAGCATTTACTAGAACAAAGATATAGATAGTTCAATAAGAGATGAAGCTTCTGAGAAACTTACGCAAATACAACAATTCAAATTTCTTTTTTCTGTCGTGATGTGGTATGAGGTGTTAAATCATGTGAACCCCATTAGTAAACTGATGCAATGGAAAATTACGATATTGCATTGGCAATAAAACTTTTGGAAAGTTCCAATATGTTTTTTTAGGAATTTCAGATCGGACCATCACTTTAATGTCATCCTCGTCGATGCTGGCGAAATGCCAATCGAATTTATTTATTTATTTACAATCCGCTCCTGCCCAGCCTACCCAGGAGGGTGTAAGGCCTTCCACAGTCCGGAGGGGAAACATAAAACAAAAGAAATGAACTACATTAAAAAAAAGAGTTTACAAAGAACCCCAAGGGATGAGCAGAAACATTTATAAATCATCACTGACAACAATACACTCAAAAAGAAAAAAAGTTAATGTGCAAAAACACAAAGCACAAAAAGATAAAAAGCAAAAACACAAAACGTAAAACACAAAAAGCTTAACATTAAAAACACAAAAAGATTAAGAGCAAAAAACACAAAAACTCAAAGAGCAAAAATTAAACCTTGAAAACACAAAACACATACAAAAGATAACCAAATTAAAATCAATAGCATTTCAAAACCAAATAATTACAAACAAAAATCGAGAGACAATACGCATTACAAAAAATGCACAGAAGCACACCACAGATCAAAAACTTTACAATGGACAAGATAATAATTCAAAAGGAACCGAAACAATTCCTAAAACTGTCGAAAACTCGAGAACAGTTAACCAAATAATAGAATGACACCAAGTTAAAGGGAAAAAAACCTTTTTCCCCCTTTTTTTCCTGAAATCGGAACACTCCAATCAAGTCCAAAATTTAGTACTGATTAAGCCTATTGCACAAGTCCCCACAGAATCTAAAGATCTTTTCAAGTCGCAAAATGTACTCCCTATTTTTCAATAAATTTTTGAACCACTCTACCAGATTATTCAGTGCGGGTTCTTTAAGATGACGCTTCTTAGTCAGCGGGCAATGAAAAACGTAGTGATCCGCGTCACCAGGTCGACCACAAGGGCAAGGTGGTGAGTTTTATTTTTGAATCTGTGCAGGTAAGAGGGGAGCGGACCGTGTCCCCTTAAAAAGTAAATTATGCATTTGTTGTGGACCAGTAATTTTTTATTTATGCAGGGCACGAAACTCCTGGCCCTCTTCCCCGAATCTGAGTCATAGTTTTCCCAGTTATATTGCCAATCTTTCATTAAATTGTTTGTATTTTTGAATTTAACACATGATAGCGGGGTTTGGACATTCATATTGTCGCCATCAGTTGTGGCTAATTTTGCATGGTGATCGGCGAGCTCATTACCCGGGTCGCCGACATGTGCTTTGACCCAGGTGAGCCCAACCGAGTTACTAGCCAAATAAATAATCTTTTTTGCCTCTATTAGAAATGCAGACCTGGGCCTGGCACTACGCAAGGCTTCAATCGAGGATTGACTGCCGGTATATATATTAATTTTGAAGCCGTTCTCTTGGGCCCAGCGGACAGCGAAATTAATCGGCGCTAGCTCGGCCTGGAAAACTGTATTATTTTTGCTCAGTTTGAATTTAAAAATCTTAAAGGGATGTTCATATTTGAGAATGCACACCGAGAACCCACAATCGTCTCCGATCCTAGATCCATCCGTGTACACCTCGAATTGACTATTTTTAATTTGAGGTTTAATGTCAATAGTTCTGAACTCAATTGGGACACTGGACAATTTAACAAAATGATCAAGTTCACTGACATCCAAAACACGACCGAGCTCGGAGGACCGGCAAACCCAGACCTGAAATTTTTGAAATTCTGCTCTGGCAGAAAGGTAGAGTGGGGGAATTCCTGCCAGGACGCCCAGTACCTGCGTAGAGGTGGTCCTATACACCTTCATTAATTTTAAGAGAAGCACTCTTTGGATGGCTGTTAAACGCTTAATGTTTTCATTATTTAAAGATCCACCCCAGACTCTCGCGCCATACAGTAGGGCTTTTTCAATAACCACAAAATACCATGTTTTTAAAATATGTTTGATTATACTACCAATCGAATTAGATGTAAATAAAATATTGAATCAATACTTAGACATCGAGTTCGTCGAAGGAAAAGACAATTTGATTATTGAAATCAGGATGAGCCCATAATCGATGCAGAGGAAAAATATAAAATTCAGGTACTTTTACCACCTGGTTGATACTGCAATCAATTCTTTAGAAAAAAGTGTTTCTCGGTTGCAACATCACAACAGTTACTTCTGTTTTTTATATAATATATACTGGTCGGCTTGAAAATAGCTTTATCTCTTTAGAGGTATCTGCAGCTAAAACTGATGAACGTACCAAACGTAAAAAAGCACCAAAGTCGCCTAAAGGAGAGATTTTGGTGCTACTGTGACGTACGCACAATGGAATTTGCACAATCGAGGAAGATTATGCAAGTTTAATAATACGTACGTGATTTTGGAGCTGTTGGAAACGCAAGAAAAGCCAATAATTACAATAAATGCACGGAAAATGGATTATGTAGAGCTTCATTAATGTTAAGATAATAAAATATTCACATGCAGAAATGAATGGCAATAATATGAAACTCACGGATCATAATCTTTAATTAATCAACATTAGGAGCCCCAAAACCACGTGCAATATTTTCAATGTTCTGACCTTCCGTGTGTACAAGATATTGCATCCGGTATATGATGTTCTCTACTGCTGCGCGTAAACTGTCACCTTGGATGCTTGTAACAGCCCGTCTTATGTTCTCTGTCAAGGATTATGTTCTCTTTCAAAGACATTTGCATAATCTACTTCGATTGTGCATATTTCATAGTGCGTACGTATTATAAGCGCCAAAATCTCTTCTATCGGCGACTCTATCGGTACTATTTTTTTTTCTTCTGGAATCATCTGCCCATGTCTTCCACACTCTGTACATGAAATTTGGTTTCATTTCGTTCATTAGTTTAAGCTGCAGATGACGCCAAACAGGGAAAGTTATTTTACGACTATCTTGTATATGAACTAAAAGATGTTAGTTTTTCTGTATAATTTTGTTCTTTTGCAATTTTGACGAATTGCAAAGATTTGGAAATCATTTTAACAGATGGAGAATCATCGGATATAAACAGCCTGGAACTTTGTGATGAAATATCTGTGGTATACTCAGGCCCACACCGTGAATGCAAAATTTTTCGTGCTGCGTATGATGGCGCCGAGTGAAAAAGGCTCCGCACAGTGGAGTATTTGTACCAAAATCCTGGCCAAAAGTCCAAAATTTGAAATGTACTCAACAATTGTAAAAAATGGTATTTTATAATAGCTGACTAATTGGTACGTCGATCGACGTTCATTTCAGGAACATGAGTCAAATCCTTTAGCTCCTAGCCTCAGTTGAAAAACAGATATCTTCATTAGTAAACGTAGTTTTTGTCACATTTCAGTTTTATTGTAACGTTTAAATATACTTTTTGTGCCTATATAAACTAATGGTTTAAAGTTAAATAATTTATATTTTAAATAAAGGTATGGCCTTTGTTTTATAAATTATATATTCATTCGAATATATATATTTTTCATATAATAAAAAATTTAAAAATTTAAAAAAAGTTAATTTTACGTCTTTTTAGCTCTAATTTATACATTGTGAAAGCTTTTTAAAGGTGTGCCGGGCTTTCTCGGGCCTATTTTAAAGTATAGACATAATATTTAAAATACTGAGGACCAATTTCAACGATAAAGTCTTGCGCATATTTGCGACATTTTTTTATATAATTTTTTTATAAAATACAATTTTTTTACTTTCATGACTTTATTATGCCATTTTTTGACATAAAGTGAATTTACTACTTCTTCGGGTCCATCTCCGATGTTGGCAGGTTGTAACCCTGTAATGGGGAAGTTGTAGGCGTATGACAGAGGAGTTCGTCTACAGTGCCAGTGTTAATTGTCGTGGAGGCCAGTCCTGCAGTGCACTCCGCATGGCTAACCTGGTCGGTGTTTCCGTTTATGATTACCGTACTGCTACATTACTAGACCAATCTCCGTGCGCTTTAAACATGAAATATCAGATATCATAAACGAAGAAATTCAGTACATTACAGATGTACCAACTGAAAGTTGAGTGTGAAAGAAGAAATACTCTGTGCTACTGACAATGGGCGATGGAAGAGCCTGCAATACTGCAACAGGGACAACATCTATAATTAGGTGCTACATCTGTGGACTTTCATCATCAGACTTTAATAAATTACATAAGAGATTTCTAGGAAACCAAGTTACTTCGAAATTTTGTCTGTCAACTTTACATACACGCATACAATTCTTTAAGTCAGAACTTCACTTACCAAACAGAATGCCAATTCATAAGTGACCGGCGAATATGAAGAAGAGAAAATAATTGTAGGAAGCATTAAAAAGAACATCCAAAGAAAATTCAAGGGCGAAATCTGACTGCTTCTTGACAATCCGAAGCAATGCTTTCGAACATCAAATGATGAGATTTTTTCAGATCTAGAATTCTTCTTAGATTGCTTCACGAATCACTGTAGTAAATGTAGAATTGATTAAAAGGTTGATAGTGATATTGGAAGCTATAATAAATGGGTATCACATTGATGAAAAAAGTTCTAAGTATATACTGATGAAACAAGATCTACATCGACCTTTATAATTGCCCCCTATGACTCCAACAATGTACAAAGTTTTAATAATAAAGGTCACTGTAATTCAGCAAGTGGAGAAATACATATTATCCAGCTGTCACAAGAAGCTACCAAGGCCAGAATCAAATACGTTAGGTTGTACCGTTTATTCAATAGAGAAGTTTTCAACACAGATGTTCTGAATATGTATCTTTTGAGCAGTAATTTATTTATGATCTGGACTTTAAAAAGACCAAGTGAGATACTTTGTATTAACGAAACACTACAACTTCTTCAAGAAACGTCTTAGGTCTAATAAACATCAAAATGAGAATGATGAAAGGAAGAACAGACCTCTAAGTAATAACATTAAAAACGTTATTCTATCCTAGGAACTGGAAAACATGTATATATATATATATATATATTGTAATGCCTCAAATTTGGCAAACTCTATATGTAAATAGGCATTATACATATATAAAATATATTTATATCAATAACTAAAATTTTTTAGATAATATAACATTAACCTATTTATTTAAAAATTACATATAAGTAAAACAAATCTATCAACATTTACTATCCTCTTATAAGCAGTGAAGAGTAAAGTAAACTTTGTATTTTATATTTATTTTTTAAAACAAATTCTTTTCTGTGTTTATGAGTTTATTTAAGTGTATTTATTAATATAATATAAATCAAAAGTCAACAGCAATAATTTTAACTTTTAAAAGTATGAACAGTATTTTTGGAAAGGATTTTGCGACAAATACTCCACTGTGCGCCGATCAATGTTAAACAGAAGCCATTTCCCCCTAATACCGCCACTGCATGTAGGCGTTCATTAGACATCTGCACGATGGCGCCGATTAGGCTTGGCACGGCCCTGAGTGTGTTCTTTATTAGAGAAAGATTTACTACTTTTGGCAATTTTGAAATCGATAACAAAAATGAATTTTTGTCTAAAGAACGATTCTCTGATTGTTGATGTTAGTTCTTCTGTAATTTTGGACAATTGCAAAGATTTTGAAACCATTTTCACAGATGGAGAATCATCGGATATAAACAGTCTGGAACTTTGTGACGAAATGTCAGTTTTGTATTTTTTATTGGAAAAGGATTGACCACCTTTGGAAGTTTTGAAACTGATAACAAAAATGAATTTTGCACCAAATTTGAACATTGCTCTAACTCTTCCAATAAGTGTCGCATTCGGGAAATGTAGTTTTTCTAAATTAAAAATAAACAAGAACTATTTGCGAACAACAACATCTGAAACAAGATTTTCAGACCTATCTATACAGTAGACTCTCGATTAACCAGATCGGATTATCCGGGACGACCCCTCACGCCCCAAAAAGGAAACGCAGATTGCGGCCGTTGCAATGTGCGGGAAGACCGTATTCTTCTCAACCCTTCCTATCGTAATGGACTCGTCCAGAAGACCTTGAGTCCAGCCAGACTCCAATTAGACTGTTCTGAAAATGTGGATGAAGAAGCAGTGGAACAATGGATTAACAAAGATTTGGCATTGTAATGTTGCGAAGTTTTAAGTGACGATGATATTGTGTCCCCTGTGAATTGTGGTTCAGAAGAAACAAAGAATTTCGAAGAATGCCTGAAAGTGATGAGGAATGTCCTGAAAGTGATATTATTTCAATGGGTTCTATAAGAGATTTATTACTGACTAGCCGCCTTCGTCGACCAACTTGTTCTCCGGGAATATAATTTCAACTAAATATCTTATGCAAAATTTGATATTCATGGTTCCCTTAAAAAACATTTTTAAACATCAAATTGCGATAGACATTTAACCCGCAATCTTTTCACAGTCTTGCACTTGTTCTGTACCTTGTCTACATGAACGTCCCTAATGGAGTGAAGTAACTGTTCGTGTCATATAACATCTAATTGTCCGTTATCGACGAGAACTTTAATTTCTTAATCCTTATGTAAAATACTCATTTTATTTCAACATTAAAATGACGCGGCACATCTTACGTCCAGCAACATGTTGATTGGATTAAAATATGCTGATAAAAAGAATTGAAACATAGCAACCATAATCGTTCAGTTTACGGGATTATTTCCTTATAAACTTATTATCCCTAGGACTTTCTTTACAAATTTCGCAGAAAATTGATGAAATAAGAAAAGAAAGTAAAATTCAGAAGTATATCATCTTAACGTTCAACAATGGAAGAGGAACACGCAATTTAAATATTTGTTTCAACAACGAAAACTGTTTGAATTTCATTGTAACAATGAAATGTCTTGTTGAAAGCTATTCCAAAATATAAATTTAAAAATTTATTAAAATTAGAGAAAAAAGTAAAAGACAACATAATTAATATCAATGAAAAGATAAATTTTTAAATTTTCAGATGGTATAAAAAATATTTTGTTCTGTAATATGTTCGGAAGTTATTAAGGAAAAATGCCAACATTTCGCTTAATTTTTAATTATAAAAATTCTAATTAAAATTTAAGAAAAACGGCTACTACCATCCAAACATCCCTACCTTCCAAGGTATGTATGTGTTAAATGTTGTTACTCTAGGTCTAACAGTCTTCTCTGTAGAGCGACAAAAGACACAAAGGTACACACACACATTCTCCTCTATTTATTAGTAAATATACCTTTAGGTAATTATACCTTAAAGTAGTTGCTCTGTTTATATGTTGTTGTGAGAAGACTGGAATGTTCATGTACTCATTTTGATATGGATATTTTGTGTAGAGCTTTTGAATTTCCTCTAAACATTCTGTTGTATGTTTTTTCAAAACCCAATTTATTTTCATCACATACTTTAAAGATTTTCACTTGCTAATTTGGGTTTTAAAAGCTACATATGAGTCCAGTTTCAAACTAATCTTTAACGTACATTATTTGTTCAAATTTTAAAATAACAGAATCTCAGAATGTAGCAGTTTTCTTGTCATATTCTTTTTCCTACTTCAAAAACTTCTTCGAAGTGATTTCATTAATTCTATCTAATAAAAATTATATTTATTATATTTTAAATTTATCAATTTTCATTAAATTTAATCAAATTAATAACAGGTTGAATAGGTATTTAAAAATATAATTAAGATTCAGATATTTTTTTTATTCATTGCAATATATATTTTAAATCTGACAAGATATTTTATGTCCTATAAATTTATTTTAATAAAAATATGTGATTTTAATTTTATTATTTTAAATCTATTTGGTTAATAAATGTTACCATTCAAACAAATGAATATGTATTCCCTTTATTAAGTAGAAGTAGAGAATTAGAATTGAAAAGTAGATTTACTTTATCAAGAAATACTTTCCTCCAAGATTTAGTAAAAGTTCAAATGAATTGAAATAATTTGCCTTTGGAAATCAATGCACATAAATTAAACAAAATTTATCGATCAGTAAATTTCATAAAATACTTAGGAATGAAATGTAGATTGCAAGAACAAATTATGTTCCCCAGTAATTGCAAAATTTTTATAACTTGGTTTCTAAAGAGTGAATGAACGAGGGGAGATCATAAAGTATTGGGCAGGTGCCCTACCCTTAACACTTCACACAAAACACGCAGAAAGAAGATGCCCTCCTACGCATGCACCAGAAGTTACTAGGTCCTGGTTCATATCACGTTTTTAGATAGAGCTTAGGAGAATATGTGTACTGTGTTGTTGTCGCCATATTTTGTGGCAGATAAGGATGTGCAGAGAATCTGTATGAAATTTTGCAAGAGTTCGTCGATAATTGTGGTGAAAATATAGAAGATTTTTTAGAAAGTTTGAGGGAAAAACTGCATGAGACTTTATGAGTTGTTGGAACTTTTCCATCTTGGCTGTGAGAATGTCGTAAGTGGTGAATTCCAAAACATTGACAAATGACAAATTATCCAAGATGTGGGTTAATCTGTGCGTCAGAGTCATCGAATCACCATTCGCCAGTTATTTGAAGAGTGCCTCATTAGCCATGATTCAGTTGAGGCCATTCTGACTGAATACTTAGTATGACACGGGTTTTTATCAAATTCGTACTGAAAATGCTTTCTGCAGATCAAAAGGAAGACGTGCTTTTAGATGCACTAGGTCTATTTGTTTATACTGAAAATGAGGAAAATGATACGAAAATGATTGTAAGGAGTGAATCGTAGGTTTGCAGCTGAGATTCCAGGAGATTGAGCATTCAAAGGGACGAAGCTCATCAACTCAACTTTCTTTGTATTTGTCTGCTGCAATTTGTCTGTCACAAAACGACTTACAAAATGTACTGGAAACAAAGTTATTTTGTAAAAAGTTTAAAAATTTCTGACAAATATTGTATTTAATTATTTTTCAATACAAAATTCTCCATTGGAAATTGATTACTGAACTTTAGGCATAAAATGTGTTTGGAGCATGTAACATATATACGGAGTTAATACAATGCTTTTCGAGTTATCTTTCTGTCGAAACTAAATATGAAATTAAAATTGGTATACATGTTTATGAACAGTACATGGGAACAGAATTTCAACTTCGTAAACTTTTATATTACTTGAGAAAGAGAATATATCTAAAACAATAACATAAATGCGAAATTCTTCAAAATACGTAAATTGAACTATCAAATTAAGTAAAGAAAAACTGCATAGATGTCACCGCACCAAATTTATTTTAATTTTCTTTTGTTAACATGTCCATCATGCTTAAAATATATTCACCTTTACATTATTAAGGGAACACGAAAATAACTTCCGTATCTGATGTATAAGGCATTAAAAAAGTACATTCAATTTGAAGTCGCCCATTATCTATTGAAGAACCTCGTACTTCTCATACTGTTGATTTCTTTATAATAATGCATCGCAATAAAATACTAAAAGGAGACTTGGTTAAAAGTCTCAATAAAGAGTTATAAACCGTTAGAATTCATAGCTTTAAAACTGTGTAGATTACGAGTGACTATTTATAAAAGACTTAATTCATTTTTATGCATAGGCATATAGTAGTGTGGATGGAATACTTTTAGAACAAAATTATACTTTGCTGTAAAAATATACTTCGTTTGATAAAAGTTATTAATTTTCAATGTTTACTTTTTAACAGCCTTTCTCTTAGTTGATATCTCTAAATTGTATAAACAATATACGTCAAACTTCTTATAAAGAATATTTTTGTTCATAAACAAATTTTTTGAGTGAAAGCGTCTCTGATCACTAACTGCAGGAAAACATTTGTCATTTCGAAAATGTATTTTGATGTATGTGAGAGTGATGTAAGGATGATGCATTTTAAAATGCTTGTGATGTGTCTATTACTTAAAAATGACAATCAGTTGCTTCTTCTATGAAAACATCCCAGAGAAGAAGAAAAAACAACTAAGGAAACGTATCAATAGATCTAATAAGAAGTCAGTAGTACCTAAAGACAGAAACGAGAAAAAGACGCAACATATTTGCTGAGGGTTTATTCCCATTTATTGCTGTTGTCGGTGTAGATACCTTTCATTAAATAATTTCAAGGTTCATTTCAAATCTAAGTTCCTTCCAAACGAACATTTGAAGACATAAATGTAGCAACCGCTTGAAAGAAAGCACCAACATTTACAACTTTAGCAGTTATATATTTCCGACCCAGTTTTTCCTACCATTAAACTCACTTTTTTTGTTTTATTTAAGAAAATATTACAAATTTTTTAAGCTTTCGTTTCAGAGCGGCTATAATGATAATGTAGTAGTTTCGGAATACTCGGAGGGCATTATTTTGTAAAAGTATTTCATAATTTAAATCCAGGGCACTTGATAAATTCGTAGATTCGATACGAAAGCTTAGTTTTACAAATATATTGCGATTAAGAAAAGTTGCGCATTTACACTTAGAATTTCAGATATCTATGCTTCTTTCTTTGATAGCAAGTGATGTCATACTTACCATGGTGGAAATTTTTCATTACGACGCATCTAGAATATTTAAAACACTTGCACCCTTTAAAAAAATTAAAAAAAGAAATTAAGCAAAAAAATTTATTTTCACCAAGCACATGTATTGATATTTCTTTCTTTTCACGTGAAAACGTCTTTCCGCTCGTTACAGTGATAGTCGGTCCAACTTTCTTGTGTGACAAAATACCGTCAGATTTGAATCGCTATTAACTACGTGACTAATAATGTGAAAAGAATGGTTGACCTCACAACGGATAGATCATATCTGTAAGAGTTTGTCACATAGTATTTGTTTTGCCTGTGTTGTCATCGTAACAGTGTAGGCGCATGCGCGTGATTGTTATGAATTAGCTTTATGTAAGGATATAAATAAGTGTACCGTGGAAAAACGTTTAGCTAGGAGGGTGATGCTGGTGTTATTTTAAAGAGCTTGAGGAGTATTACTAGGACCCAAAGTGAGTCAATAAAAATATTTATCAGAATATAAGTAAAAATCGGTATTAAATTGAATTTTTCAAACTCCGCATGTTTTTTTATTATAACATGCAGAGTTTTCCTTCGAATTTTACGAAACTTACAGAATACTTGACAATACGTAAAAGAAACACTGTATTAAAATTTGAATTTTAAATTTGAATAATACGGAAATATGAGCATTTCTAGTAAATAATATTTTACTACTCATACGCGAAATGTAGTTTTATATACTGTCAACAGATGGCGCCATCAAATGCTACTCTAAATAAAACATAAGAAGGATGCAGTTAGGGTCCGCGCTGTAGATTTTTTGTGAAAACGTCGGGATGAAATCATGAAACAAGTATTTCGTAATAATATGTAATTTAATTATCAATTTCTTTAATATAATATTTACACAGAGTAGTATAATGGATATAGAATAGATAAATCACAAGTTTATCGCATGTAGCAAGGGTCTGTGGTAGCTTGTGATTTATCTATTTTACAACCATTATACTCTGTGTAAATATTGTATTAAAGAGATTGATAATTAAGATACATATTTATACGAAAGATTTGTTTTATGATTTTATCCCGATGTTTTCACGAAAAGTCTATGGCGGGGACCCAAACTGCGCCTTTCTTAGCCAAAAGAATGCTGGTTTAGGAGTCATAGCAAACTTTACAAGCGTTCGGAATAGTAACTAGGGGTTAAATTGCGACATAGGGATAGAGCTGACAGTTCCATCTGACGACAAAGTAGAAAACTCATCTTCGGAATTATGCTCACGTTTTCGAAACGAGCTCGTATATGTACAGTCTATATGTATATGGATATAAAAAAAGGAACCACCCAGCATTATTCTGCAGCCATTCCTCACATTTTAAAAGAAAGTGTGCAAATTTTCAGTAATTAATAGCTACTAAATTATTTTATTTCGAAAAATTCCGTAAGGTGTTGACTACATATTTACAATTGAACTCACTTCAAAATTTCGAATGGGAACACATATTTGTGACAAGGAATTCGAAATTGCATGAAGATTCATGTTAGGATGTCAAATTTCATCATCCTAGCTCTATTCGATTCGAAATTCTAAGCAAATAAAGTATTGAGTATGTGATGTTAAAGTAAAATTTTGAAATTTTATTGATATCGTGAGAAATAATATAGTGTATAAATAAAGATTTCATTTTCATTAAATAAAATCTTATTTTTTTAAATATATGATTTTGATATAGTATACTTTCAAGATCGTTTGAAATCATAGTTTTTTACGGAAAATCATTTAATAAATTATGTGAATCATGCTCCCCTTTTAAAGAGATCGAATAAGTGGATTTTGAGTGTATTATACTCAAAAAATTAGGACATTTAAAAAAATTACAAAGTGATAAGCTAGCAATAATACTCGGATGAAAGCTAGTTCACATTATCAAATGCTTCTGTTTACATTATTAATGCTAATGATACTTCACCACCCAATTTATAAATGGAAATATATTAATGTTTAAATTTTATAAATTTAAGTTGTTTAATATTTTTCGAAGTTAATTAATATTCTAAGATTTAGATGAAACGAATATCATTCACCGAAAAAGAAAACCCATAATATAAAGCGAAAAATGTTGAAATCTCCAAAAAACCAACAAGTTATTCATTTTAATACTAATATTATATTAAAGCAGAAAAAGGCATTTTTATTCGATTACTCCACAAAAAAACCCCTATGAACCCAAACCCATACTTATTAAGCGTTTGAAAATTATTTATGCATTCGAGTTGAGTTCAAGAGTTTATTCAGGCGAAATTGAAAATTATACAAAACTTCCAGTGTATCATAATTTTGGAAGGACATAATCAGATTTTTTGAAAATTTTCGGTTCAATAGAACTTTTTAGCGTATCAAGTACTTGTCAATTATAAAATGTAGAAAATTACTTTTAAGATGGCACTTAGCATGTGAATTAAATTAAAATTCTACCGTCGACACTTTAACGTTGCAGAGTTCACTTTCTAAATTCGGAGACAGCCCTTTTTATATCGAGAACACATAATGACAGATTTTTTCAGGTCTATTCTTAGCATATTAATCAGAATTTATATCTGTGGATATTTTTTCATCATAAATTTATTTACGACATCAAAAAAGCGCCTTCGAAAATTTTGAAGTTATTGAATTTTTTGTTAAATGTTATCCTTTGTTTTAATACACGATGAGCGACGGCAAAATAATGATAAGTGGCTCCTATTTCTTCTCCGTTTGGCTTGTACTACATTAAGCAGCATACAAAAAATCATTTAGATGTGTATTAAATGCATTTATAAAAGTTAACCACTATTTTAATGCAGGAATTTTGTTTATAAGCAATTTTTTTAATAAGAAAACTAACAACAATACTAAATGAACAAATGTTTCTTTTATATAAAGCTTAGACTTGTATGTCTGAGCTGGTAAATAAACATTAGAGTTGAAGCGGTTATATCATTTTCGAAGCAACACGAGGGCTATTTTGGAACGGACCACGTAATTTTAAACCGCGGTCTAGAACCTGGAGTCCACCAGCTCTGAAGCTGAGACATTAGACATTAGACATTAGACATTAGACACCGCGGCCCAAAGAGCCCAGGGAAAGAATAATAATATACCCTTTTCCTCAATATGAGAATCTAGCGTAATTTGCTAACTTAATGGGTGTATTTTTATTGTCGTAATAAGAGTCTTGTGTGTGTGCGCGCGCGTGCGCGCACACACACACACATGTATACCTCTTTCTTTAATAACAAGTGATGTTATGGTTTCGATGTTGGAAATTTTCATTTATCCTGCGTCTTAGACATTTACAGCTTTTGAACTGTTTAAAAAATTATCACGAACTTTTATAAAACGAAAAAATTTCTGCTTTCTATCAGTATCCTTTTGGTTTTCGAAGTCTCTTTATTATGGTTAGGGAAACGTATGCTAGACTAGAGGTAAAAATAATTGTGGAGATTCGTTGACGGAAATGCATTGGAGAGGTTGGTACATGCTTATCTCGTCGTTTGACAGCAGGTTTAGCTGACTGGTCGAAAGCTTTTTTTTGTTACGACATGAGCTCGTATGTACATAAAATTCATAATTTTGTTTGTGTTGTGTAGTTACTGTGGCATTTTAACATGTCCATCATATGGAAGTTCAGGCATTAATCATTTAAACGTTCAAAAATTTTATATTTCTGCATTTTGCCAGATATATTGAAAAGAGATTTGATTCAGACGTAACAATGCTCTTTGGCTATTGCTAAGCTTTAGCAAATGTTGTCGACTTTTTATATGTGTTTAATGAGATTCTATTTTACTATAATTCTCTCTAGTTATAATGCTTTTATCAAAATGAGCAGATTAATTCAGACCTTCAGGTGTTACTCTGTCTATATGTTACTGTGAGAAGACACAGAATTTTTATTTACTGATTTTATTTTATTTGAGTAACCTTGTGACCTTTCACTGCACTTCCTGTTGCAGATATTTTCGTAAAAAATAAAATGTTTCCATCACCCCATACTTCTTTTGGATTACATATGTTAATTTAAGTATTTTTCAAAATTGTATTTGCATTAAGTTTCATAAGAACCTGTATCGTAATTTTCCATCTAAAATTTAAAATAATAGACTCTCTGGATGTAGCAGTTTTGGTCCCATATTCTTTTACGTGCTTCAAAAAATTCTTCGCATTGATTTGGCTACTTTATTCGCATTGAATACTACAAATTTTTCAATTTTCATCAAATTTATGATAGTCTGAACGTGTATTTAACAATATAATCAGGGTGCAAATCCTTTTTTATTTATTGTATTATCTCTTTAAATTTTGCCATTTTTTTGAAGTACTAGCAAATTTTTGTTAATAAAACTATGCGATTTTTAGGAGGATGTTTTCTATTCAATTCGTTAAGAAATCTTATTACATTAACAAATAAATATGCAATCCTGGTTTAAGTACAGGTTGAGAATTAGAAATAAAAGTTAGTAGATGAACTTTATCAAAAAATTATTCTCACTGAAATTTAGCAAAAATACAATTGAGTGGAAATAATTGGTATTGGAAAAAGAATGCATATAAATTTAAAATTTTGGTTTGTCATTTAAATTTCCAAAAGAGAAATGTATCAGGAATTTAAGGTAAAATGTAAAAACAAATAAAATTTTCTAGAATATGCAAAAATTGACATGGCTTGATTTGTAAAAGAGATAACGAGAAAATAATAATATAGCTTTAATGATTTTGATATTATTATTATTTTTTAAATAAAGTAATAATAATATCAAAATCATTAAAGCTAAAACCCGCAGAGTGAAGACACTGCTCAAATATCGACTTTGAGCCACCCACTCATGCAAGAAAGTTACAAGCTCGCACACACCACCGCTATCAAATCTGGGCTATAGAACTTTTAAAAATATGTGTGCTTTGTGGTCGTTGAATTTTTTAAGGCATAGAAAGATCAGCACAGAATCTGTATCAAATTTCGTATAAAGATTCGTGATACCTGTGTTGAGACTTATGAAAAGTTAAAGAAAGTTTAAGGTGAATATTGTATGAGGTATATATGAATTTATGATCTGTTCAAGCGTTTCCAATATGACTTTGAAAATATCGAATAAGGTGACTTCCAAAACATAGACAATTTTATATTTTCGAAACATAGATTTAAAAGAATGATTAAACAAAGATCAAATTATTGAATCCAAAATCTATTAAAACATGTGTTTTAGATAGAAAGACTCTATTTTTCGAAAACACAGACATTTTAAACTTTTGGTAAAGGCGATCTGAATATAAAATATTATCACTTTTGTCTGCAATATCAAATTTGTAAATACCTTCTACTGAAAGACTAGAACCTTTATACTCTCGTTTTAATTCGGAGCATTCAAATTTTTCTATATCTTCATTTTGATAATAATGAGTATCTGTCAAGTTATAAATTTTCTCCATTTATTAAAGGAAACATTTTTAATCCTTTTTCTATTTTTTTTCTTTTCTTGGCAAGATTTCATTTAAGGTATCCGACTGATTTAAAATTGTCGTTTCTGATGAAATTATCAAAAACTTTTTATGACTTAATTTTGTGTAGCCTGTTTAATCAGCTTTCTAAAACTGTCTCACGTTTTACTTTACGTGAATTACAAATGGAGTTACAGCTGTTTTATTACCGAACTGTAACCAGTATTTTATGTTGCATGAAGACTTTAAATGTGTTTTCTGAGAAATGATATTTTTGAGGAAAACTGTCGACCGTAACAATGATTTCTCAAAATGTGTTTCAACTATTGATATGAAATTTTCTGAGATTGTTTTCTGTAATATGGTTGATGCTTTCCTCTAAACACTAAGGTCAATTTTAAAGCCTAGTGTTATTTTTAAGTGCTTAAATATAAACGAAAAGTATTTTTTATGAAAAATTACCAGTTTAGTAACTATATTCAGCTATATCTCAAAACTATATTGAAGTACAAGAAATATTTTTGAACATAACATAGATAACTGTCATAAAAATGTTCTCCTACAAGGATTTATGTATATTTTGAACGTGATTTTGTTTACGGCTGTTAGCGTAAGACAAATATTTTTGTCATTTTTCTTCAAATTTCTCAGCTTTTTAAAAAAATATTATTTTGAAAGCTTAATTTTACAATATTTTCATAGTTTTAAAACATGTGCAGTTGAAAAATAACATTAATATATATATATAAGTTATTTTTCAAAAAATGTCTCCGAACACAGTTGGATACCTTAAATTATCGCGGACAAATATTTCAGCTAATAGTTTTAATAAATAATTATTTCTACTAATATTAATTTTTACCTTCTAAGCTGATTGCTACATGTTTAACCCTTACATAAACTCTTTCTGTTATTTTGTTTACGATATAATCAATGTTTATTATTTATTTACAAGACCATTTACAACAAAATTTAGACAATAACAACAGTTTCCTCCATAGAGAACAATTGAGAAAAATTTCATGAAATTGCTGCAAATCAAAACATATCTAACCGAATGTTTTCAAATTTCATGGAAGTCTCTTCCCTTGAACTGTGAAAATTTAAGGATTCTGCTATTTTTAGTTTCCACGCTATGATTTTTGTCTCCTAAGAAAACAAAAGTGGAACACTGTGAAAAAAATTGAATTACAAAAAGGCACTCAACATGTAAATTTCATTTTGACACATCGTAGCTCGTCGTTTGCAACGGGCCTTGAGCTATAAATATGATATTCATCGCATCTGCTCACAAAAACGTTCATCCAGGGAGATACGTCAATTTTGACGGATTTCAATGCCAACTAGTCTTGGCTAAACATCTGTTAACCAGAATTTATAAAGTTGCGTCTTCGTATTGCGAGAGTAGTGCGGAAGGGTTCCATCTTGCTGGAAGTACCATTCTTCATTTTCAAACATCTCACGAATCCGTGTCATAAGGAATTCCTATTTTTTAAGTTCAGATAACATTCGCTACTGAAAAAGAAAGCTACTAGCATTCATGGTATTTTTGAAGAACAAAGGCCCAGTTAATTGATGCGCTTACAATTTACTCTACGCAGTTAAAGCCTAGTAAGTTCAAATGTTCTTCCATTGTAAAACTGGGACAATCATATGCCGAGTAGCTGTATTGACGTTAATTTTTTTATTCATTATTTTTGAAAAGATGTTGCTAAATATGAAAAATACTAACTGATTTTTAAGATTCGTATTTGATGTATAAGGCATACAAAATGTATTCATCTTGTACTTGGTCGAAACACATTCTACTGTTAATTTCTTTCAATAATAATGAATATCATTGGAATAATAATAATAGAAAATATATTGTTTGAAAACCCGATAAAAAATATACGCCATTAGTATTAATTACACTGAAACTGCGTGGATTATGAATTAATCTTTATAAATTATTTTTTTGGAATTTTCATGCATAGACGAGTGTAAAGTATCCTTCAAGGGATTTTCTTTCCAAAAATATATTTCGCCATGTGAAAGCTTTTAATTTTTTAAGTTTTCTTTATAGCCTTTATAATAAATAATAATAGTTATATTAATTATAATAATATTTAATAGCCTTTTTATCTAATTGATATATTTTGCTCTGTTAAATATACTAGTAGTTCCATGAACAGTAGACCTCGCTTCACCCCCCCCCCAAATAAAAAATCTAAGATTTTCTCTTCAACGCAATTTTTAAAACGCTTAGCATATGTTATTCATTCTTAAGGCAGAATTGTTTGTAGGGACACCGGACATCAAAATTTGACTCTCGAGGAGATACATTGGTGTACAAAAGTATACCACAATTGTTAAGGTGCGACAAATTTGGAGTTAATATGGATACAATGGTTCGCCATCAGTTTTGGAGAGCCGTGGAACATACAATAGTCGGAGCTCACATTTTACAGTGAAAATCACGTCACGATGTCATTTAGGGGGGCGACCAGAAAGTGATGAAGACGGAAATAGATTTCGACTCAGCCCGATTCACAGAAAGATAATAACATGATGAAACTTTCATCAATGTTTTCGCTTGATATGCATAATATTTACATGCATGTTCGTAAAAATAACACGAATTTTCGGGAACATATAAAGATTAAATATAAATCTTAGTGATGGCTGTTTTTCCTCTTTAGTTTAATCTAATCTTGTTCTTCTCTTTTCGTCAAGGGTTCTGCGGTGATTCTGCAACGGTTCATATTATAATGTAAGGCTCCAATTATTTTTAATTTATTTTTTTGGTAATAAAAAAGTAAGTTAGAACGGAACATTAAGATTATGACATCAGAGATGTAAATGAACACAGTTCGCTTATCATTACGTATCGTTATCCGCATTTCTCAAAATAAATGTTATCTATTTTTATAATTTTGGTTATCTCTTAGTTCTAAATTTATATTTGACCTCATTCATCATCTAAACCATTTCTTTTATACCTCATATGGCGCAGTAGGTAAGATTTTGTGTAGCTAAAGAAATTTGCAACTTTTCTTCAGTAATGCCGCCGATAATCATTGAAATGCGGTCAGATTGGGAATAGTAGAAGGAACCTTTTCCAAGAGAGCATCTTTTGCGCAAATGTAATCTACCTAGCTTTCGTTAATCATAAGCTTACGATCACTTTGATTTGCTAAAAATTCTTGCATTGTAATGCGCCTTTTAAATCTTGATGTTATATCAGCTTTCCACTCAGACCAGTCTTTATAACGTTAAACCTGAGTTAGTTGCAAATTTTTAATTGACTCGGAAATACGTGAGATGGTATTTGTCAATTTAAGTTCATTCGTCCAGTTTGCTAGTGTTGAAATCCTTTCAACTTCTTTTATCCACTCGGACGCATTATCCATTATATTTCCTTGAAATATCTGAATAGAATTTGAAGTATCGTTAGTTTATGTAATTTGTATTAATTTGGTGAATTTATTTGTCGTTTTAATAGCTGTTCTTGGAATTCCCTTAACATAGTGAGAACTGAAGCAATATTTGGTTTAATTTATGAAGAAGGTCGTGGAAGTTGACGATTTTTTATTACTTCAACTTACATGAGCAGTTGTTCGATTTCTTTTAATAAATCAGCAGGGTTACATGTGTTTTATCAGTAATTAGTATTAATTTCCGCTTTAATTAGTTTTAGTAAATTAACATGCGAACAAAAAAGTAATATTATTATTATAATATTTTTCTACTAAATTTGGATATATGATGACCACGCTTCCAAAATTTTTTCCCTATAAGTGTGTCCTGATTTTCAATTTTTGAAAAATGGTCTCCTTAAATTATTATATCAGTTCAAAATAAGTAATAATAAGTTCCAATAAGTTATGTTATTTGACAGTAATAGGGAAATATATATAATTATCTTTTAAAATTATTTTTATTATTAAGAGTATTTACTCGGAAATAAATCTCTCAAAATTCGAGAAAATAGAAACTTTAAGGAGTAATTCGTAATTTGTCAGATTATTCCATATGATAAGCATAATAAATCGCTATTGCTATTGCACAAAAATAAAACGAAATTTCATTGTTGCATATAAAAAAGCGAAAATAAAATTTTAAAATATTACTAATTTGTCATTGATTTAAATCAGATTTGATAAAGGTTTTGAAAGGTATTTTAAACATACTGTTGCCATATCGAGGAATCTTGAATGATATGCATTTTGCAGCTACCATATATTTATTTTTAACGTGCGTGTTCTAATTCCATAATAAAATAAATCAAATCAAAATAAGATATCCGGAACATGCAATCTCTAATACTAATAAAGATGAATATCTGTCTGTATGTTGGCGGTGTACAGAATAGACAGTAGAACATAGAGCTACCAGATTTGGTACAGATATATATTGGATGCTGAAGTTGTGCACCTCGAAGCCGTTTGTTTTAAATTTTAATTCAAATTTAAATTATTTAAAAATTAAACCAAATTTCGTCGTTTTTTGCCAATAACTTCTGAATGTATTTATTGACAAAGAAATGTTTCATGTCATTTTAAAGAGCAAAACCTTATTTTTCCAATAACACCAGGTTTATTAATGAAGAAAATTTTATCTATTTTTTTATAAATTTTAAAGTCACCGGAATTTTAATGTCGCTGGTTGCGAGAGTAGAAATTGACGTAGGGTAGGCGAGGAGTAGTAGCTGTAATGCCCGAGAGTATCTTCAATACAAAATTATTATTGCTGTTTTCGTTTCGGCACTACATATACTAAAATTGGAACGATACAGAGAAGATTGGCATGACACCTTTGCAAGGATGACACGGAAAAATGGTAAAGCTTTCCAAATTTTTAACACTGTTCTGAGAAATGCGCTTAAGCTCCAGCCTTAAAGAGTTTTTTCTAAACCTAAAATTAGCCAAAAAATCTTTGAAAATCTCCCTAATATTCAAAATCACTTCAAGTAAATTGTAAGCGCTCCAGATCAATTTTATATAAATAACTCCCCTCTTTTCAGCATTATTTTTCCCGCCACCCCCATTTTTTGCCTATACTCTATGACTGCTTCAAAAATTTCCTGACACGGACTCCATAGCGCAGCTTTTTCACATCTTTCTCCCACAATTTCACCTCGGGTTCGAGTCTCGTATGAATTTTTCCTTCGTCAGAGTCAACAAATACTTCATCATCTTTCCCCGAACTTTTTGATTAACTAAAAGGAAATATTAGACTTAAATTCGTCCAATACTCTCATTTAACTTTTGTTTACTTTATTTAAAACTATTTTCTCAGTGATTTTTAAACATTTCTTTTGAATTTTAAAGTTCTCTCCTCATCTAAATGTTTCTCAAATCTGACAAACATTTTCTTCACAATGTTATTATCGGCGATTAATTAAGCCTAATAGGTAGCTTTAGAATAGTAAATTTGGTTTTATTAATTATTATCCAAACGTATGCCTTTTTCATTTCATTTTTTATCATTTGCTATTATTCGACAATTTGTGTTTTTATAGTTTATAGATATTTAATTTCTTATTGTGTGTTTGTTGTTTTGTTATGTACAGAAGAATTATTCAAGATTTGCATTTTTTCATGCATTTCAATTCAATAATTTTTTAAAATTTATAAATAGTTGTTTTCATTGACTAGATTTAAATGGTTATCATGAATTTAGTTTTACGTTTCATGAAATGTAGTCAATTCCCTTTTTTTACTGAAAAAACTTTAATTAGTTATAGTGCGTAAATTATTTTTCTATGAGAAATATAATTATTGTACTTCAAATTTTTCATTACTTCTTATCTATTTAATTTTTTAAAGAATACTTTTACTTATCATTTTTTAACACTTAAATATAAGGGATTAACTCAAAGTTCATAATATACAAAATCATCCTGTACATTTTCGTTTTGTGTATAAAGAATTAAAATTCAGTTATATTAATTAACCTGTTCACTGTTTATGTTTATAAACTCATTTCTTTGTAAATATTGCAATTATTGCTTTCAGCTTACAAAAATTGAAATGTTGAAAATGCCAGTCTTTATTGCATTATTACTATTAATACAAGACTGGTGAACCAGCTGGTCGCCGTAGGCGGCTAGTATGGAACAATACAATTTCCATTTAAAAACACTAGGGGGTCGGGAACCTGTGGTCGTAAGGCTGAATATAGCCTTTTTGGGTTCCTTATGCGGCCTTCTCATTTATTTCCAATTTGTATTGAGTGATATAATTGTCTCTAATATAATAACACAGGGGAGCAATTTGTAACAAAACGATTATTGAGCCATTTCAGAGTTCAATAGGTATGTTGATTTCAAAACTATAGTTAGTTTTCTTCTACCACGTGAAGAGTTTTCTCTTCACCTTATATGAATGTGACCACTCTCCGCGAGATCGATCCTGGATCATAGCAAGCACTATTGCTCTCTTATTGTCTGACAAAAATCTTCTCCGACTGGAGGCCGGGTGAATGACGCCGTAGAAGACCAGCGACAGATGCATACATGTCTAGAATATTTCAGTTACGAGTGAGATACTGTAATGAGATGTTGTGTGTCGCTCTGATATAGTGAAGCGCTTACCGATGTGGGGTCCGAGTTCTTGTTTCTAAACAAGGTTAGCAGTGTTTAGTTTTTATTTACATATGAACTGAAACCTTTCCTTATGCCTGCCTCTGCCAGTTCAAGTCGTAAAAGCTTAAACAACCCCGATTCGTTTTGTTATAAATGTGGCAGTTTTACCATTAACAGTCAAAAGACAAACATCAGTACATTTGTCAGGCAAGCCTATTTTAAAGTGAAAATTGGTGATCAAGATAAACCATGTCACAAACTGTGCAAGCAGCGTGTCAAGAGTTTACAGATGTGGACGAAGAAGACACGTGATAAATTTCCATTTGGTATACCTATGAATTGGCGAGAGCCCAGAGATCACTCAAGTGATTGTTACTCTTGCATAGTGAAAACGTTAGGATATAACAAGAAAAACAGACGTAAAATAGGGTATCCTAATTTACCATCAGCTATACGTCCAGTGCCTCATTCAGCTGAAATCCCAGTGCCAGTTTTCAAAGTATTACCCTCTTTGGAAGTAAAGGAATACGAGTCTGGTGAAGGTCGAAGTGACCCCAACGACGACGATTTTGAAATTTAAGATGATTTTGTTCGTAAGGGATTTAAGTAGCACGAGTTGAATGAATTGGCAAGAGATCTGGGACTATCCAAAAAAAGCTTCAGAGCTGTTAGCATCAAGACTGCACGAGAAAACTTGCTTGAAAAAGGAGATAAGGTATCCTACTTTCGATCAAGAGAAAGTGCGTTTCTGCAATACTTTCGAAGTGATGATGGATTTGTGTATTGCCATAAACTACGTGGTTTAATCGAAAAGTTGGGAATTTCAGCCTATAACGCAACTGAATGGCGATTGTTCATCGATAGTTCAAAGGAGAGCTTGAAGTGTGTCCTCCTCCACAATGGAAAATTTTTTGGCGCAGTCCCAATAGGCCATTCAATTAGTTTGCGTGAAGAATATGAAGATAAAATGAGAGTCATCGATTTGTTGCAATATCACATGTTGAGCTTAAAATGGTCTTCCTCCTTGGCCAGGAGCGCGGATATACCAAGTATCCCTGTTTTTTGTGTATGTGGGACAGCAGAGCTCATGAGAAGCAGTCGAATTGGCCGCCATGATCTGACCTGAAATTTGTTGATCAAGCATTCTACATCAGCCATTTGTCGGCAGAAAGAAGATTATATTTTCACCTCAGCATATAAAACATGAAGCAATTTGTTAAAGCTTTGTAAATTGAAGGAGTCTGTTTCACGTTTCTCATTTCGGCATTTCCTAGCCTGTTATTTGAAAAGTTAAATGCCGGTTTGTTTGATGGTCCACAGATTCGGCAGCTCGTTAAAGATGAACATTTCATCGGAACAATGACAGAACTTCAAAAGAATGCTTGGTTGGCATTCAAAAATATTGTCAAATACTTTCTTGGAAATACCAAAGCACAGAATTACACCGAAATTGCCCAGAAACTCTTGGAGAGCAACAAAATGCTTGGTTGCAACATGAGAATCAAATTGCAATTTTTACATAACAATATTGCTGACTTCCCGAAAACTCTTGGTGCAGTCAGAGATGAGCAGGGTGAGCGATTCCACCAAGATTTGAAGGTCATGTAGGCACGGTATCAAGATAGGTGGAATGCACATATGATGGCTGACTATTGTTGGAACGTCAAGCGAGAATGTCCACAGATTAAAAAAACACTCCAGAAACGCTACAAGCGAACATTTTAACCTTAATGTGTATGTTTACCGTTTGGTAAGAAGCATTATTATTTGTATGAACACAATTTAACTTTCTGTAACCATATATATCCTTTGTATGAATAACACTATTCTTTGTGAACATTATATTTCCTAAGTTTTCCCTTTATATGCACATTTTGTATGACTTTTGAGACAAAGAGAAGGTATTCTGTAGCTAAAAAAGTTGACGTAATAGAAAAAACTGCTGTTATTTTTGAATCCAGAGGCCAGAAACAAATCACAAATCTAAGACAGCGAAATTGCTGTTCCCCTGTTATTGTTAAAAAAAGTTAGTTCCCGAAAAGTTATTGTTCTGTAATAATTACAGAACAATAACTCTTATGATTCTGCTCGTGCGGCCTTTTGTCCAACTTCCGAGGTTTAGTAAGGTCTTTCAGTGTAAAAAGTTTCCGCCCCTGATCAATACCAAAGATCCAACATTTAGATTGGCTTACGTTGGAAATGGGCGGAATCGAAATATTAATTTCAATTTTCACAAATAAGGGCGCTGTTATAATTTGTCACATTGAAGCGTGAATCCTCTTCCTTAGCTAAATCAAGATGTCAAAAATAATGCCTTCCCTCTATCGTCTTAATAATGATACAATTTATGAAACATTTAGACCTGGCGAAGAGGGAATGTTTTATTTAATGGAACCCATCGCCCTGAAAAGGCCATAAATTTAAGTACTGATGTAATACTGCGCGGATTCAACTCCTGAAACTTGCTTGTTTCTGGGGGTTAGGAGGAGTCCAGGGAGAAGAGTAAACATTCGCATTCCTTTAACTTCCACTGCTGTTCTTATTATTCTTCTGTTGAATCGGACACTACTAATAATCCAATCATTGTAATTTTAGCTTCATATATTGTAACATTCACAATTTTATATCATATCCGTATTAGTGATGTGTCATTCACTCCCGAACGAATCCGCGGATCCGGCTTTTCACAAGGAGCGACGGATCCGTTTCCGACCAAAAGGAACGAATACGCTAAAGGAACGACTTCGCGGATTCGGATTCATAAATGGGAATCGGATTTACTGATTCCTGGGTGGCATGAATCCGATTCAGAATCACTGATTCGGATCAATAATCTTAGAAGAGGATTTGTTTCGTTCTGGAATGAACGATACATCATTTTGGGGTCATGAATGCAGAGAACTTTCTTCGCGTGGAGCAGGAGATGCTAAGATTCGGTTGATTTGAATGAAAGCAACCGGTCACGCTGTGCATACAGATCGATTTCTGATGTTTTTTCACAACCAGTAGAATAGTTAGATTGATCAAAGATTCTTTTGATATTGCTTGAGAAGTAAAAGAGTTGCTAGAAAAAGAAGATGCAGGTAAAAAGAATTCATAATAATTATAATTAAAAAATATTACAATTTTTGGTTCTTAACTCAAGATTTCAATATCAAAAATAATTTCATTAGTTGAATCTCGGTACATTGAAATTAATAGATTTGATAAAAACTATATAAGAGAAAACTGTGAGTCTGTATTTTTTCAAAGAGTCAAAAATTTTTGGTATAAAATTTTAAGAAGTCAACGAATAGGCACGCATTTTAGAAATTATTAAGAAGTAATATTTTTCCATGTGAGTAATTTAAAGGCCATCGAAATTTCTTATACCTTCTGATTTTGAACATTTCCTTTAAGTATACCATCCTCAGCACATGCTTACATGTCAAGGTCGGTTGAACGCCATGTGTCGAGCCATACACGTACGGGTTCGAATCTCAGTAGGCATAGACGTTGCAAGACAATGTTTTGAAAATTTTAATTTCGGATATTCTTTTTAAAAAGTTATTTTATAATTCAGCATTTTATTTTATTTTACTCTTTATTTCCAAATCTGATTTATTATTAGATAGATTTTAAATAATTCCTATTCTAACTTAGTTCCCCATACTTATATATAATTAGTGACATTAGGGTTCGTAACAGGACATTCTACCGACCAAACCACGTAAGCACGTGACTTGTCCGGCATATTTAATTGATATCTAGAGTTTTCTCAAACTTTAAAAGTAATTAATTCAACTTACAGAAATTTATTTAAAAAATACATTTTGTTAATATAGTTAATAACAGATTTTAACAGCAGTGGATCTTTGATAACTGCAAAGAGTTGTTTTATATTCCTTGATGATGATTAAAATATTTTTTACTGTATGGATCTCATCAGGATTGAACGACTTTATAATTAATTAGAAAGAAATATGAGCTGAAATTTCATTGCTGAAGTCCTAACGAGATTATAGAAACGAAAAGCGTCTCAAAATACTGTAGATTCTTGCAAAGTTTCTTTAAATTCTCTAACGAAATTTTAAATAATTAACATAAATGTTAATTTAAAAATATAATTAGTAATTAAAATTAATTATCTAATTATAATTATTAATCGAAATTATTCTTCAAAATGAATATCAATATAATTAATTAATTAAAATTATAATTTATTAATACGATTCATAATTATATTAAAATACAAGTTCAATAATAAAAACGTTATTATTCCAGTAATTCTGGGTAATATATCCATTTACGTTTGGGACTCGGAACGAATCCATAGATCCTGATCCACAGTCGGACTCGGGTGCGTCTAGCCGAGTCCACGAATCTGTCACATCTCTTATCCGTCCCATATAACAATAACACTATTTTTCTTCTACCAGCCCAGTTGTAATAATCTAGGCTTTATCATAGAGAAAATATGGAAAGATTAAAAAATCCGTTTCGTAACAGCAAAATCTAAAATTTTATATAGAAATTTCTACAGTTAAAAAAGTGGTAAAACTTCTTTTACATATTTTCAAATCTACGTTCCTAACTATGCAAAAGTGATAACTCACTTTGACTCGAAACTTATTTATTCTCTTTTGTAAAACCACCTAAATATATGATTTTTTTCCACATTTAAATGCAGGTTACTTAAAAATTGACTTCGCATATTGCAACAATTACAATTTTTTAACACTTCCGTTCAAAATGACAATAACACTAACTTTTAATTAAAAGTACAGGCTATATGTTAAAAAGGTAAAAAATTATATTTGAGTTATATTTTTTTAAAAAAATTATAATTTACTATGGGAATTTCATCGATATTAAAAGTGGTAAAATTACTTTTATATATTTTGATGTTTACGTTCTAACTATGCAACTGTGATTTTGTCACTTTCATTCGAAACTTACTTTTTCTTGTTTGTAAAACTATTCAAAAAGTTAGTTTTTTAATGTTACATTTGTGTTTCGGACTCTTTATACACCGCGTGTAACCATTCCGTATCCCTTTGGAAAACAGATATGATCAATTTTCATAAAGAACCACTTATTTCTTTTGAATGGATTAATTTACTGATTAGAATTTTTTAAAAAATGCTTAGAGTAAGTGTCTGTAAAATTTTGGAATATTCTTTTGAATTACTTCCATTTTTAAATCTGTATAAATGATTGAATTCCAGATTTACCAAGGTGTATTTTTACAACCTGATTATTTGTTAGGTAAAGTAAACAATTAACTAGAGTCCCCTTTGGGGGATATCGATATATTTTTTTGAATAATTTTCTGATGAATTAAATTTTGTGATTTCATTTTACTTTCAAGTACTGTTTACTATTATATACTTGTTATACTACTGTTCTATTACACTACACTAATGTACACAATGTAAATAAGCTGAAATAATTAGACTAAAAAGCTGAAAAGTATTATAAGTAAGACATAAAATTGTATGTGTTTGAAATTTCGTACATTTAATAAGCATTCTATAGAATGTCCAGATTATTGATGTAATGGCTAAAAAACTTATAGAATATGAAATCTGGCGAACAAACTATTTTAATGCATTTAATACACGCGTTTCGATCGTTTTATAGAATGATGGACACGTCTGTATAAAAAACAGTTCATTTACATATAATTTATAATTATGAGATTTTTTCATCAAGTTTATGTTGTTTTAAAGAAAAATATTTCAATGCAAACTAAAAGTTGAATGGGATGTATCTTAAGTTTATCGTGAGGTATCATAATATTCTTAAATAGAATGAAAACTTACCATAATAAGAATTATTATGATTAGTTAATGGAAATTTATGTACAGAGGGTTTATAATTAAACTGACAGTGCCATTTGGCTAAGCAAATCTTGTTTCTCTAATGATTCCCTCTTTTCCCTTACAAAACCTGATGTTGTTTACCGATTTTAATTTAATCTCTTGATAAGCAGTTTTAAGTAGCAAAATTTTATGAACTGAAATAACCAAAAACTTAATTTTTTCCTACTTTCAAGAAATTTAGTGTCAGTTTTTCGCGTATTAAGAAAATGAAAATTAAAGTTTGAAAGTAAGTCAAACCCGGTATTAAGAAAAGTCTCGGATATAACGAACTTTTCAAGTGGACCAAATCGAACTCCTATGTAAATAATGTATTTTCAAATGCTTGTAACGAACTTCAAAAGCAAGGAATTCGGATGTAGCGAACCAAAATTCCCACTTTTCCTTTCTGACATCTCTGTCTCTTGGAATCATCTGCTTCTCTTATTCTGTGGGTTGATAATCAATTTCAATCTGTCACCCAATGTGACAATCGGCAATCAATTAGTTAATATTCCGAAAAAGTCTCTCAGAGGTGCAGTCCTATATATGCAGTATATATAAGTGTATCAGAAGCATTGTTGTTTCGTTGATAAAACAGTTTAAAAAGTAACCTCACGATCTGTCCAAGTTAGTTAAATGACGGAGTCCTCGTTTGGTGAAAAAATATTTCACGATTCCTTATATACATGGAAGATGTTGTTCAAGTTTGTACTAAATTCCCTGCTCCTCAGTGCCATTTCGTCCTTTAACGGCCGAAACTGAACTAAACGTTTTCTTTCAGATAACGAAACCGCATACTCAGAAGAGGATGTGCTCGAAATTTGGGCAAAATTGACCTAATAGATTTCCCTACAGAGATGTCTTAACAACTCCTGTTTCACATCTTTCACCCTGTACTTTAAAGGGCAAACATTTCAACTGATTACTATAAAATTCTTATAAAAATTTCTCTTTCTTTTAAAATGGTATAACAAATTTATGTCCAAATTTTCGAAGTTTTATTACTGTGAAAAACAAGGCGGAGTTTTAGTGAAATGTTAGAATGGAATGGAAAAGTCTATAACATAAATTCTAGCGTATAGCATATTTAATCTTAATGGACGCTAATAGTAAACGAAAAAATATTCTTTCTAATACATTTTTAAAAATTAAAATGTTTTCTGTGTGCCTGTGCTCATTGAGGACACAATGAACATTCTTCCTTAAAACTTTTTATAGCTTTCCACTAAGATAGATTCATTGCTGAGTAATTTTACTTGAGAATAAATTCAAAAAGCCTAACGAACCTATGATAATATCGTAGTTTTGTTTATTGATATTTTTATTATTGTTGCCCATAGTAAACTATTATAATAATTTCCTGGTTATAAATTATTTATAAGTAAAATTAAGATTTGATTGAGAATTTGCGTTGAAAATAGAAACATAGCTGCATATAAAAATAATACATTCAAAATAATATTTTAGATATTAGGATCAAATTTTATTGCATTTTAAGATTATTTTAATTTTGAGGAGCTAGTTTTAGCAGCGATTTTACAGTATGAAAGTATTGCTGTTAGTTGTGATCAAAATTAACAAACTAATTTGAAGATATATATTAAGTATACGCAGTTGGATGCTTAATCAGTAAGTGCATTTCATTCTATTTCAGAACAGACTATTTTCAACTTGGAAAGTCTGTCAATGGTACAAGTCTTGCAGGTATTGTTCATGACAAATTAGTTTTAATTACGTTTTACTTATAGATAGCTTCTATGAAATGCTTTTAAAAAATTCTATAACGTGAAAGTACTTTTTATCAAAAAGAGTAAATGTTTTATTTTAATAATTTAAAAAACTCTACGCTTCTGATATAATCTTCTGCTCGTGTTTATAATTACAAACACGTAATGATCATGAAAGATTTTTTTTATGTCTTAAATTGTGTCTAAATACAATAAATGCCTGATTACTCTTGTTGATTTTCTTTGTCATCAACGTATATGGTGCCAGAGCGAAACCGATACCATTTGCGGATATGTGCCTCAAATTTTATGGAGCCCCTGCTTTTACTCAATGTCATGTAAAATCAGTTGCCGTTAGTATCTGTGAAAAAGAAATCTTAGTATCTCTTTGTCTGCGGTTATGGTTTCGATAACAACATATTTTGACATTTCATAGGAGTACGTTGAAAAATGATGATATAATGAAAGCGAAGAACAGTGGATCATTGAAGAAACAATTTTACCGACACATATAGACATGCACGAAGTAATAATTTTAAAAGATTCCTGAAGGTTTCTTGCAATATGGTATCTACGCTGTAAAGAATAATAAAAATCTTGGGGGTTATTCAAAAATCATTGATGCAATAATTCAAAAGAAGAATTCATCGTTACTTTCATAAAAATGAATTATGCCTTATAAAGTAAGTAATGTGTTTTATTTTTCAGAGAAGAAATTTTACCCGTCCTTTGACACATTTCAAAATGACCTGCTCACTGAAGCATTTTAACTATGATGTATAAGTTGCATTGAATTTTACTACTTATTGACTTAAGATTAATCTCTT
>BGPR01013329.1:0-13765 GCA_013235015.1 Araneus ventricosus
GCATGCGTGCCTATTAGTTATTGCGACTATCAGAGGATTAAATCTCAAGTCGGTGAATTCTTTTCCACAGACTTCAAAAGAACAAGATGTCTCTACGTTACGAGTCAGAAATCTAATTTTAAAGCACTTTTCACAATATATGCTTTAGGTTTATTCCATGCGAAGCTTGACTTGGAAACCATTTTTAAATTTTCAATTAATCTAATGTTTTTTCATTTTAACTTATGAAAAACATATCAAACCTCTTGAAAATAAGAAGATAAACATTGTATATGCAAAAGTAATTTTTTACTGTTAATTTCTTTTTACTACTTGCTTGGAAACAAACTATCAACTATGATTATCCAAACTTTAATATCTACTAAAGCATTCAAAGAATTAAATACAGAAAATTCCCGATTATCCAGCATTCAAGGATCCGGAAAGCTCAACTATCTGGAAAAAATTAAAAAATGAGTTTTTCTAAAAATTTTACATCCACGCGCCAAAATTTAGCACGCTTGCGCCCGTGCCATTCCATTCACGCGAACAATTTATTTCTGGAATGTAATGTCCACTCCTCACGGAAGGGCGAAAGAGGGAAAGAAAGCAATATACAGTACAGTGACGTACACAGACTTGTTTTATGGGGAGGGGGGTTCAAAAGCAAAAGTGAGAACCAAAAAAAAAAGGTCCTCCCCTTTCGCTAAAGAACGAGACCTAAAAACGAAATCGACAACCAAAAAAAAAATAAGACAGAGGGATAAAATCAGTAAAGAAATAATAAAAAAAGGCCACTATCTCCCCCATTTTTCCCGTCACACTCAACTATCCGGACTTTTCAGGTATCCGGAAATCGGGGTTTCCCGAGCATGCCGGTTAGTTACGCTTTTACTGTAAATCTTATTTTTATCATCTTGTTTTGAAGATTGACTTACTCCTTTCTAAAAAACACCAAAATTACCATTATAAACTGATATAATTTTGTTAGAACGATATTAGTTTTATGTTAACGTCTTGTCATGTCGGTCACAAAAAACATGTTCTTTTCTAATTTAAAAAATATCCACTGCATAAAAGTCTTAATAGTATATTTTCTCTTTTTTTGTATCACAAGGAACAGCTTATGATGAAAATAAAATCAGGAAATTAACTCAACTGTGAAAAGTTTTAAAATTGCCATGTCCATCACAATCTGTTTTCTTTAATTTATTTATTTTTCTCATTATTGATGGCAACAACTTTTTGTACAACATTAGTTCTTATGTTGTGATCTCTGATTATAACCACCACGATAAGTATGCAGTAATTGTATTTAATAAATTAGTTCTAGAAAAATTTCAGAAAAACATCCAGTGTTAAAAGTGCAACAGATAGCGGGGTTCATACTGTATAAATGACAGTAAAATTCAGGAGTTTCTAAGGATTTTTTCAGGAGTACAGAAAAGGCAGGAGATAACATGAAAAAAAAATCAATTGTAGGGGATTAGGGGCTAGTGTGGACAATTTTTATAAAATTGGCCAAAAAAGTATACTAAATATCAATTATTCCATCTTTCCCGATTGCGGTGACTCTTTCGGCACTAAATAAGGTCAGAAGTAGGGTTGGGTGATACTGTATCAACTTGATACTTTGTATCAGGTACACAAAAGTATCAGATACACGTAGATGATACAGAAGAAAAGTATCAGGTACTCGGTACCAGTTCTCTGACTCGAATGATAACGGTAAGTAATCGCTTCCGTCGCGTTCCTTTTCGGTCGGCTGATAAGGAAGAATCATATATCATATGATAAAAAAATATCAGATTGATACAAGTATCATATGTTACAAAAATATTAGATTGATACAAAAATATCATACGATACAAAAATATCAGATTGATAGAAGTATCATATGATACAGTTCCGGGTTGGGGAAGTTTCACGTTTTCGGTCGAGGTTTGATTATGAAGTGCATGTGGTCTTGGTTTTGAAGTCATGACAGGTGGGGGTTGAAAAGCAAGAAACAAATAGTTAAGCGTATCGGAAGACGGGATTCCCGAGCTGGGATTTGTATATGTTATGCATTATTGATATGTAATGCATTAATTTTGTGGAAAAGATACGATAAGATTTCAGCATCATACACCAGTGTAGGAACATCTCGATCGAGAATGATCCCCGGAGTGGGTAGGTACTTCCTTATTGAAGAACGATTAAAATAGAGGCGAGAAGAAATTTTCTGCATTAAAAAAAACTAGTCAGAAAACATTTTTGCATGAGTGTGACATCCGTTACATGACAACTTATTTTTCCGATAGTGGTACTGATTTTAAATGACAAAAAACAAGATTATCTTTTGATAAAGTAAAAAAAATTGTTTTTTAAAACTATAATTATTGAACTATATTTATCTCTCTATTTAACTCTTTTGTTGTCGTACCTTGTATATTCTCAACATTATACTTTTGTTAATATACCTACTTCCCTCTTTTCTTAATTAAAGAGAAATTTCATGTTTTTTGTTTTAAGTTGTTCATATTAAACTCTAGATATTAATAGACATTTAGCTTTAAAAACTATTATCTCCATCTCTTCCAAAATTGCTCGATACTTTTAGCTTTAGTTGCTAATTTTAATTTTGTACATTATTTCTAAAGCATTTTAAAAAAGTAAAAACTTTTCTAAAACTTAAAAGACTGATAGCAACAGTTTCATTTTGTTTCTAAGTATTTCATCCTATATTTATATTTTAAAATATAAATATTTTCTGTTTAATTATATTTTTTAAATCGCTATATTCTGAAAATTCCATTCATGTTCAGCATTTAATTTTTATGTTCAATTTATTTTACTAATAATAATTCTGTTGTTTGAAATACTTATTTGCTTCGAATAAAGAAATGCTTAAAGCAAAATATATTTATTTAATCATTGAAGATCCCATCAATCTTATATACTTAATAAACATTGCAAGAAAAGGTAAAAAAATGCATTAGAAATCATTTTATTCCAGGTAATGATAAATATATATATATATAGGTAGTTTAAAAAAAATACACACATAACACATGCTAGCAACGCCAAGGCAAAAATCTCGTATCCATACCCGATTGCCGACTACCCAGTTCTGTATCGACAGGAAGGGATCGGTTATCGGCTGTATTAGATACAAAAATATTAGGTACCAGCGCGTATCAGTATTAAGTTGTACCTGATACAGCAAAACCTGGTATCAATCCAACTCTAGTCAGAAGTAAGAATTCCAGATTTCAGCGACTTTCTATCGATAAAGAAAAACAGAAACATCATATTTTTATGTTTTATTATAATTTTATTTTTTACTCTTCGATTGTAATTTTTCAGGAGACAAAGAGAAATATCAAGATAAAAAACACAATTTTCAGGAGTTTTCAGGGCCCTTAGAGAAAAAAAGCAAAATTCAGGAGTTTTTCAGGAATTTCAGGAGGAGTACGAACCCCGAGATATAATTTCAGTCAGATGGAACTTCGCAGCACTTTAAACAAAAATACTCAATTTTCTCGATAACATTGAATGAGATACCCACAACCTAGCATTTCTCAGCCACATCTCATGGCAAACGTTGTATTGATGGTATAGGTGGGACCATAACGAGTCATGCTCGAGAAGTTAGTCGAGCCAGAAAGGCTGATCCAAGAACATCGCTTGAATTTGCAAATGATGCGAAGAAAATTTGCAAAGGAATAAATATCCGATATGAATCAGAAGAGCAAATAGAAGCTGTAAAAGAAAAACTCGATGAGATGTGGGTTACTAACGGTCAAGAAATATAAGGAATGCCAGGAACAAGAAATGCACATTGCTTTCGCTCACATGCATCTGGTATTGTATTTTACAGTCTTACATCCAACTATGAAAAAGGTACTTCGTTTAATTTCAGATCTGGTGACTGTGTTGAAAATGTCAGGTCTGGTGAATGTGTTGAACAGTCTTTAGAAGGTGGCAAAATAGAAAATCTGAAACTGCAGTGGATAATTGTACAGTATGATAATGAAGAATTTCAAGGCCTGATAACAGAAATTGCAAATGAGCAATACCAAATAAAATGCTTGGTGTCAACTAAAATAAAAGTGCAAACAGTTTAAATTTGAATCTGATGAACATGCAATATGGTATAAAAGAGAAAAAATTGTACCAACTGCTGTAGCTCCTACATTGCTCAATTCTCGAGGATTTTATAAATTTTGAGAATTTCTATGCATAATAAAAAGCATTATGTATAAAAAATATCATTGTACATCATTAATGAAAAATAAAGTTAAAATTAAGAAAGGAATGCGCAAAGATGATTCAAATTTTTACACATGTCATGTCTGTCACGATATTAAATATTTTTTTAATTATTTCAATTTCATAACTTTTTAAAAATTACATATCAGATGAAAGTTCTGTTTATGTAAGCTAAAATTTCTGAAGTTCAAATATGTCACAATTTAGGGCAATTGAATGATAATGAAGGGTCACTCAAAATCATGTCTGCTTTTTGTCATGTCTGTCACGATGTATTTTTACCTTGTAAATACAAAATATTTTTTCTTGGGTTAAAAGTTTTGCATTATTTGTAAATAAGGAACACAGATACATCAGCACATCAAATTTCATTCAGATACATTAATATTTAGTACTTGGGCAAGAAAGTTGTCTGAAGTCATGTTTGAAACAAATGGAATTAACCATTACCTATCTTTTTAAATAGTCCCTCTTTTTGAATGCATTACCACACACTTCTCCAAAACGAGGCTTTTCATTCATCTGAGTGAGTAAATGACGCTGCAAAAAGTTTCCTCTCTTTAAGGCTTTCATTCATAGTTCATATGTATAAAGTGGAAAATTCACGAGGACACTGTTCCAATCCAATTGGAGCACTTCATCTTTGGAGCGATGCGCTCAAAGTGGACTGGAGCACACCCCTCGTGAATGAGCAGTTTATGGTTCTTATCAATATAAATAAATGCAGTTGCAAAGTGCATCTTTCAGCGAATGCAATACTGCAAACACGCCAAGCAAAAGATGTTTTCTTAACTATGGATTCTCAAATGTCTCTTTAAATTACAACTTTCACTGAATGCTTTACTGCATACATCACAGCTGTAAGGTTTTTCCTTTGTATGAACTCGTAAATGTATTATCAATTTACCTCTTTCAGTGAATGCTTTACCACAGATTTCACAAATGTGAGGTTTTTCTTTCGAATGAGTAAGTAAATGAGATTTTAAACTACTTTTATAATAGAATGCTTTATTGCACACTTCACAAGCATGAGGCTTTTCTTTAGAATGAGTGAGTAAATGATATTTTAAATGACCACTTAGAGAGAAAGTTTTACTGCACACTTCACAAGTGTGAGGTTTTTCTTTAGAATGAGTGAGTAAATGAGATTTTAAATCACCACTTCGAGCAAAAGTTTTACTGCACACTTCACAAACATGAGGTCTTTCTTCTGTGTGAATAAGAAGAGAATGTCTTTTCAAATCAGTTATCAGAGTGAATGCTTTACCGCATACATTACAGACATAATGTTTTTCTTTAGAATGAGTGAGAAAATGAGATTTTAAATGACCTCTTTGAGTGAATGTTTTACTGCACACATCGCAGCCGTAAGGTTTTTCCTTTGTATGAACACGTAAATGTTCTGTCAATTTACTTCTTCGATAGAATCTTTTATTGCAGATTTCACAAGCATAAGGTTTTTCTTTAGAATGAATGAGTAAATGAGATTTTAAACTACCACTTTGAGTGAAAGCTTGACTGCACACTTCACAAACATAGGGTTTTTCTTTTGTGTGAATGCGTAAATGAATCTTTAAACTACCATTTTGAGTGAATGCTTGACTACACACTTTACAAACATAGGGTTTTTCTTTTTTGTGAATACGTAAATGAGTCTTCAAAACATTACGCCAACAGAATGCCTTACTGCACACATTACAAGCATAAGGTTTTTCTTTCATATGAGTGCTAGAACTTGTATTTCTGAATGACTTTCCAGATATTTCACAATCTTGAGGATTCTCGTTTAATTGTGCATCAAAATGCTCTAGTGGTACCTTACTTATTTCACTTGAATGCACTACCTTTGATGTAGCATGCCTTTTTTCGGAAATATTTTCTTCCATGCCTGTATGTATTTAACCAGCAATACCGTAGATAAACTTACAACTCCAGTGCACAAACTACAGATTCACGTTCTGCCGTATTATGAGACAATTCTGTACTATGTATTGCAATTCTTCATGAGATGTACCATTCAACTGGAAACAGGGGAAAAGATAGGACCAAGGTTGCTAAATCAGAAGGGCAAAATACAGCCAAACCTATAAAAAAATTTATTTATTGATATAAGCACTTAATATTTAGAAAATTATCTCAACTCGTATTTTTGGTTTTATTTACAATACTAGCTGTTATGTCCGGCGTTGCTCATGATTAAAATACTTTCAAGTCTAATATTTTTTATGTAAAAAACTGCTTTTGTATAGAAAATTATAATGCAAAAATTCTTTTATCATCTGGAACGATTTTTAATAAAAATGAGAATATAAATTGAAGCAGACGATTTTTAAAAACTGCCTATAGCTAATTTTCTCCATAAGTTATTAATATTTGTTGCATAGGCACTTCACGTTTTTTTTCCATAAATCTTGCTGTATATACAAGATTTTAACGGATGTTTTGAGACAAATAATTACATAGTAAATTTTTCACTAAGAAAATGAATATGAATAAAAAAAAAAATAAAATTAGTCTTCATCCAGAATTCTACTGATGCGATCTAGCAACAGTTCTTCTAATGTATTCTTGTTTTCATCAATCAAAAAAAAGGGGCAAAAATTGTAAATTTTATACACAATTTAAATTTTGAAAAATTATTAAAAGGATGCAACGAATTGAACAGAAATGAAATATGTGTCATGAGAAGCTAATTTTTTAAACTTTTATTCTGTGTAAAAATAATGTTTGTGAGATAATACATATTTTCAAAAAATATTAGGGAAAATGAGAAAATCTTGCTTAATTTCCAATTAACTAAAATTTTAATAAGATCTGGGGCGTTTAAAAGTTGGTGCTGATCTATGTCTCCCTTTTTTTCTAAGATATATTTATAAAAATAAGCAAAAATTTTAGAAATAAAGGTAAATTAGTTCAAAGTCCAACTGTTGCCTACCAACGAAATAGATATAAATTTGAGTTATTTCAAAATTCTCTGCATGCAATAAATTATTTATTAAATTTTGAAAAATTAATAAAAACTGAAGGAAAAATTTCATAGATATAAAATTGGTATCGTTGAAAAGGTAAAATTTTGAACTTTACGATGGTATAAAAATATTTTTTGTGGAACAAATTGGGCCAAAGTTATTGAGAAAAATGGTTTCGATTAGTTTCTAATTAACTGACAGTTTAATTAACTTTTGGACTTGGAAAAGTTGGCAATAATCTTCCTCTTGCCTTAAATAATAAGTGTGCAAAGTTTGGTTGAAATCTGTTAGGTAGTTTAGTAGGAGATGTGGAACATATCTTCATATACACAATGAATTATTTGTATTAAGATGTAAAAATACATTTTGTGCTCATAAAAAACTGTTAATTTTAGGAAAAAAGAAGCCAAAAAAATACTTTAATATAAGCATGGTAGATTCCAAACTCATGATAAGACTTTTCATTTCAATTTCAAAATTTTCCCTTTTTTCAGTTTCTCAGTTGATTACTTTATGAACCTAATATCGAAATATATGTCACTCTAGAGACATCCCTGCATTGCAGATTGATGAGTGTGGGATATATAAATAAAGTAAAATTACCATGCTTATTATAAAAAAAGCAGATATTATTTTAAAAAAATAACTAAAAATCTGTAATGAAAATAAAGCCAAAATAAGGTCAAAAATGAAGCTCAAACAAAATTAAATTTTCTAAGGCCAAGTGGAAAATTGCTCCATATTAATTTCAGCTGTTATATACGAGAAAGTAACAAGTGGAAATGTTCTCCTTTCCAATTCCTCACATACTTAACAATATTCCGCATCTTGTGTTCAGCTCTATAGCGCTGTGAAAAAAATCATGTTTTTTGTACCTTTTCCTTTCGACCAGTTTTGTCTGAAATTTTAATCAGTTCTTCAAATTTGGTGTTAACACTATGTATCAAACTTCATTTAGCTATTTGTTCTGTTGTGAGTTATTGTGTGTATGTGAATACACACAAACATACAGATAATTTCCTTTGGACGGATTTCGTTCAATAAATGTTTAGAAGTCTAGAATTTTGATGTGAATACTGAATATAAATTTTGTTCATACAAGAACTGTACAATTTTGACTGCCCAACCCACCAACAGGCAGAATTCTAAGATGAACTTATCGGGTCTAAATCCTTCAATCAATATTTTCATTATCTATACTTATAAAAGGCAATGTTTGTGTGTGTGCCTGTGTGCAATGTCCAGACGAATCTATCACACTTACAACCTTGAAATTTGGCACACAGGTAGTTTTAATGGTGATTGAATACACCTAGAAGCCTGAATTTAAAAATTTAATCTAGAAAATTTTTTATTTAATGTTTTGTGTTGTTTGGGGTCGTTTTCGGCACATTTACGGCTGTAGTATCTTTTCTAATGATAGTTGAAAAACAATTTATGCACCATCGGATAAGACAACCAATTTTCTTTCTAATGAAATTTGTTTTGAGCTACAAACATAATTTACTGAATTTTGAGAAATTTTTTAAAAAATAGTCAGTTTTATAATCGAAATTTTATTTTTGTTTTTAAATTTGCTTCATCCAATGTTCTAATAACACTATTATTTTCAATTTTTTTCAGCTTATAATTCGAATGGCTCTGTTGGATTTAAAACAAGAACGGTTAAAATATCTTTTCCCGGTTTTTTTTTAATTAATTTTTTACTGGTCAGTTGAAAGATATTTTTCTCTACCGAGATTCCTCATGGGACACTTTTCCTGAACGTTGCTGGCAATTTCATTGGCTGATGGTGCAAAGTGTAGGTGACGTCATAACCTTCAATTGAATGACTTCGATTATTATTTTTGGCAGTATCTTAATGTAGTTTTTTGTCTTGTATATTTTGGTTGCTCCATAATAATGATTTTCACGTTGCAATGTTTTAATATTGTTTTGGATTAACCTACTCTGTACCGTTTTTCTACATTTAAAATGTCATTATCGCGAAAAAAAAATAAGCGAGAAAATCAATAATGTGTATCTTTTGTTTTGATTTTGTTTTCAAAACTTTTTCATGTCATTGTGGGTGTTTTTTTTTTCCATTTTGTTGAAGTCCTGATTCCACGGCAATGCTGTGCACTTACTGCTAGTTTTATATAAGAAGAGAGTCAACCATCAACTTTTAAAAGCCCCAAATCTTATAAAAATCTCAGTTAATTGGAAATTAAGCAAGATTTTGGCATTTTCTGTGATATTTTTCGAAAATATGTATTATGTCACAAAAACTATTTTTACACATAATAAAAGTTTACACACAAAAAAATTAGCTTTTCATGACACAACTTTCATTTCCATTCAATTTGCTGCCTTCAATTTAATAACTTTTCAAAATTAAATTGTGTATAAAATTAACAACACTTTTTTTTATTGGTGGAGAACAAGAATGCATAAGAACTGTTGCTAGATCATATTAAAAGAATTTTGGATAAAGACTAATTTTATTATTTTTTTATTCATATTTATTCCAAAGCTTTATATCAACGAAAAATTTACTATGTAATTGTCCCAAAACATCCATTAAAATCTTTCTTATACTGCAAGATTTATGAACAAAATTTGAAGTACCTATGCAATATATACTAATAAACTATGGAGAAAATTTGCTATCTGTGATTTTTAAAAATCATCTGGTTAAACTGATATTCTCAATTTATTAAAAAACACTTCAGACGATAAAAGAATTTTGGGTATTATAATTTTCTATACAAAAGTAGTTTTTTACATCAAAAATATTAGACATGAAAATGTTTTAATCCCGAGCAATGCTGGCCATAACAGCTAGTTTTTTCATAAAAGGAACAGAAATTATGATGGAAATACTCCTCATCACTAAACTCCTTTAGCAAAAAAGAATTTTCTGAACTTTTAATAGTGAAAAAACATTCCTGGTTTATCTTTGTTAATCTTAATTCAGGATAAAAATTCAGCGCATCAATATCTTTCAATATTTAGATCACTAAATAATATATACTACGAAAAATTGAGTTAAAAGCACACAATTTTCATTCACATAAAATGCAATAATTTAAACCACATAAAAGAATAAATGTCTTTTTAATATCAAATTTTATTCACATTGCAAGAATGTATAACAAAATAATGAATTCACAAGGGATTTGTTTGAGAAAGTTTGCTGAAAACAACACAGAAAAAAAAAACATGAGTCTAAATTGATTATAATGGATACCCTTGAAGTGGGTAAATATCTACAAATAAAATTTGAATTTTGGTCAGACTTTCAACAGCATCATATCTTACAAATGAAGAAATACAGGATGGAATTGCTAACTATATCATTCCAGCCAAATGCAGCAAAACATAAATGAACTTTTGAACACAGAAGTAAACAGTCATTTAAAAAAAACAAAAAACAAAAACACTAGAGAAATAATAAAAAGCAGAATTTAATTCACTTTAGGATGATGAACTATTTCCAGTACGCTCAAAGCATGAAAGTTACCAGGAATCTAATATCGTTAATAATCGTTGCAAATAGGACGACCAAAGATGTAATGATCATCGGTACAACAAGGGGGCGTTCTTTTTGCTTCCCAAAGAATCTGTTCTGATAAAATTGAGGGGTAATATAAATCCTTCAAACTAATGTTGAGATATCAATAAAAAATTCACCAAATGGTAGAGGGTGCTGATACATCATCAAAAAATCAACATAGAAATATTGAGCAAAAGAAGAGAACAATAGTTTTATGTGCTATTTCAAAAATATAACTGAGCAGCTTTGAACATGACATTAAATATAAAATAAAAAAGAAATATACTTATAATGCTGTTTCTTATTTTAAAGTTGAAATTATGTATTCCCCCCCACCCCGAAATTGTGTGGAAGATCAATAAATATGTGCAATATGATTTTATTGTATGTGACAAAATATATTCTGCAATTTCATTCTTCAGCTTTTAAAAAGTTAATACCCTCTTAGAAATTTAAGAGAACTAAGAAACATAAAATTAATAGATTAATCAGTAAAAATAAACTTACACATACACCACATCATAGATTTCTTTTAGTTAACAATTGCAGTATTAAACTTGTGGCTCCCTCGATTTCTTTGATTTGTTAACTTTGCTCAGACATTTATGGACTGAATTAATTTCTGGTTACACTTTTATATTCAGATTGAAAAATTTCATAATCCAATGACGTGTCACAGTGATTTCAGATGGTCCTAATGATAAAATAAAAAACAGTCAATTGACAATGTATGCAATACTCTAAATGAAAAGTGTCTAAATTTTAGAAGGATAAACTTTTAGAGTTTATATATACTATGTTCATTTCGAACAACGTATGAATTTCGATTACTTTTCAAAGAGGTAATTACGTAAAAAAATTTTCACAACTGCGTAATTTTTAACTGTGCTTGCAGCTTTAACTTGCTTGTATTCACATGGAGCAGCCAAATTACTAAAGCAAATCTCTAAAGAACAGGAATGTGTCACTGCTTTTATGTTATCAATATTCTTATATATACATTTCAATCCTTATAAAATATTAACATATATTTTTTTAAAAAACCTGATATCTAAGCCAGGGACAAGGGTGGATTTGGTTTGTCTGGAGATATAAGGTAAAGAAAATTTCACTCCCTCTGCCATTTCTTTCTTTAATTTCAAAAAGGTTGATGAGAGCTTTTTAACAAGTGTCACATCTATAAGTTTAAAAGTCAGTCAAAGGAAGGGTTGAAAATAAGTTTCTAACCCACAACTTCTAAGCAATTGCAGCTATCGAAAGACTTTAAATTATCTAACTTCAATAGCAAAGGAGTTGTAGTGAAATGAAAATTTCAACTCCTGATTATTTCTATCCCCTTTGGGTTTCAATAGCAAAGGAGTTTTAGGGAAATGAAAATTTTAACTTCTCATTATTTCCATCCCCTTTGAGCTGGAAGGGCCATCTAAGAATTCAGCAAAAAATTGCATCCTCCTAATAACATATTCCTTCACTGTTCAAATTCAATCAAAATTATTCTAGCTATCTTGTTCACAAAATAATACAGACAAAGCATTAGACTTTAAAATCATACAAAAAAACATAACTATGGATGTCATCGAAACCATTGTTATTTAGTTAGATGTTGATTTATTTGCCATGAGGATACAATTTCAGAATCATAGATCAAAACTTATAGTTGAAACCACAAGGCTGTATAAATTCTTGGGCAGAAAAGGAAATTGAAACAGAAATTTATAAGTATGACTGCATATCCTAAACTCTGACATCAAATTTCACTAAAACAAATAGATAATGTCTTGGGAAAAAAAAAACTGTAAGTATTCATCAATGCATATGACACCTTTTAGCAGACAGTTTATATGAACTTTATAATTATCCATTTATTTAATAATAATTTACATTACCTAAAAGGCAATTCTAAAATGTAAATAATAAAACCTATTACCGCTGTAAATAAGAGGTCAGAATTTATAGCAAAACATTTAATTAAAAAAATAATATTGCACTTTTTTATTTAAGATATTATTTTCACTATCTCAAGCACACAAATTATGATTGCATATTAAATCATAAAACAAAGGGAACTTGTAAATTTTCATAGAAAGATAACAATAGAAAGATAGAAAACATTATTTTTGAATATAATATTATGTGCAAAGAATAAAGAACTGATAAAATAATACAGTTAATTAACTGATATAGTCAAGATTGCTGAGTTTATACTTTCTGTAGAAAAAAACATTTGCATTCCAACAAACTTCTATCTAGAGAAGAATGCAAGTACATTTTCCATCATAGAAACATGCTAAATTAAGCAATGTTTATTTACGAAAGATAACACATTAACACAAAGATATCACAGAAATTTTTGGTTCAGTTCTTAAATTTAAATGTGTCTTTTTTAAAAATTTTTAATCATTCTAATAAATAGTAAAAACAGTTTAAACGAGTTTTCAACAAAAAAAAAAGTGTTATGAAACTAGTTTCCTGAAAAAAAGACAATTTCAATGCAAAATGTAAGCTTCACATTAATCACCAATTTACTTCTTTAACAAAATAAACATTACATAAGATTATATACTAAAATATTTATTATAACATCAGACAGCACTTTTACATACCTATAAGAATGAAATTTAAGTAATTATTTCTAAGAAATATTCATTGCATCACAGTTTATAGGACAGCTATTCTGTCATAATATCAAACTATATATCAAGGGTGGGGGAACCTTTTTGTACCGAAAGGCCTCTTTAAAGGTTTCTGCTGGGCAAAAAACTGCAGAAACATAAGGGTTAATGTTTTGCAATTATTATTACATGACAGACAATTATATATTTTAATACTAATTGTAAATAACTGGTAAGGCCACATGCAGCTTTAAAGCTGCAGGTTCCTAATCCCTGCTACTATATGTTATTAGTAAATAGCATTTTGAGCGTCGAGTTAAAAAAAGCATTTTAAAATTTCAGTTTTTACTTTAGAAGCAATTCAGTTTTTATTAGAAGCAAAAATCGTATTTTCTCAGTTTTTTTTTTTTTTTTTT
>BGPR01013329.1:22960-42067 GCA_013235015.1 Araneus ventricosus
CCAGACCGGAATCCTAGATTCGCCACTGATTGTCAAAGACAATTTTTTAAGTGCAGATACTCTGCCTTTGGAGATTACAAATGCAGTCTTGATCTCATCCAAATGTGAAAACTTGAAATACACAACAGAACCGTAGTCAGCCTGTGAACTATCGTTGAAACAGTGCAATTCCCATTCGTGAAATGTGTCAACATCAGTGCAGAAATACCAACGTGGTATTTGAACTTTCGGTAACTCCTTCAATTGTTCATGCCATTTAATTCCTTTGTATTGTAATTCTACTGGAATCGGAACCCATTCAATACCAGTAAGCCATAAATTCCTGGAAAAGCACTTTCGCTTGAATTACGTAGGGAGCAAGAAATCCAAAGGGTTCAAATATCCTTGACACAGCTTTCAAAACACAACGTTTTGTTTGTTCGTTTTTCTGAATATACTCAATGATATCTTGTGCACTGAACGAGAAAACATACTTGTGAGTATCCCATTCGAGTCCTAAAATCTTTGATTATGAATCACACAAAGGTGTTGAATCCTTATATTTACCCGTTTCATATTCCTTTCGTAGACTAGGAGAGTTCGAATTCCATTTCGTTCAAGTCATTGAAGCCTTTTTCATGATGGTATTAGCATTGTGGTAGACTTCAATAGTTTCCATTTCAGTATTTGTTTCACAAATAAAGTCATCAACCTACATGTAATTATTCAGAAGTTCTACAGTTTCCGGATATTCACTTTCAGTTTTTCTCAAATGATGTTTGATACAGGCGCTGAGAAAAAAAGGGCTTGACTCCGAACATCATACGGCTCATCCTATACATCTGAACTTTCGAATTCGATAAATTTGAATCATCGTGAATCCACAGAAATCGCATATCATCCCGATCTTCACAGCAAACTGATATTTGAAGGAAAGCCTTTTGAATGGCTGCAGTAAAGACAATTCGGTGCAGTCTAAATTTGAGTAAAACTTTCAAAAGTTCAGGAACAAGGTTTGGGTCTTGAAGTAAACAGTCGTTTAATGATTTCTGAATTTTATCCTTTGACGATGCATCATAAACCTCACGCAATTTTGTAGAACTGTGATTCTTTCTAAGCACTGCTCGGTGAGTTATGTAATAAATCCTTTCTCTTTGAGATGCATTGGGATCTACTTTTTCAATGATGCCATCTTTAATTCGATCATTTATAACTTGTCTTTAGTCCTTGTAAAAATTCAAGTTCGAACGAAATTGCTTCAATAGATTAAAGAATCTTCTTTCGGCGTTTGCGTCGTGCAATATTACATTTTCATTAATCCAGGGAAGTCTTACTTCATAACGATCAGTCTTCTGCAGAATTGAGTTTTCAAAAAACCTCAAAGCCTCTTCATCTTCTAATCGCTCATCGGGACTATTTACTCCTAAAGATTCAATATTCCAAAATGATTCTAATGTTCTTTACAGCTTTTCTTAAACCAATAAATTAGAGCAAATAGATTTCGCTGAGTTCAACTCCGAAAAAAACAAGCGACTTGGAATACACCAGCCGAATATAGTATCCAAAGCAACGGCGTTTTCATTTATTCTTTTTATTTCTTCTTTTGCTATTTTCCATAAACAGTCAGCACCTATTAGAACAGAAATGGAGCTTCGATGACGTCAAGGGTAATAAAGTTATGAGGATTGTTTATATTTCGTAACGCTAGTTCTACTTTCCATTGGCGCCAATGCTTGCCATTTTTTTCTGCGAATGTATGAATATTCAAATTAGAATATCATTTCGATGGAAGTCCTAATTTTTTAGAAATATCTTCTCTGATGAATAGTGGCGAATCCAGGGGAGGGGCTATCGGGCTGTAGCCCCCCCAGAGCTCAACCAAAATTCTTGATTTAATTTAAAATCACTACAATTGTTTGATCTTAATTTTCATTTTAAAAGAATAGTAATAAAATCGTGACAACATTGCTTTCTGACTCGACAGTCTCGAAAATTTTCCTACTTTTCTAGTCATTCCATTTGCACTTGTAGCGTTGGCGCGGTCGAAAACATTTTTTGGCCAGCTAAGGATGAAGAGTGTGTCTCCGGCGTATGCTCCACAACTGAGTTCATAGCTTGTGCCTATGGCCAGCTATTTCATTGTATTTTTTATTAAATTATCGAAAGTATTGTAGTGTTCTTTATTATTCTTATTGTCAGGAGAGGAAAGCCTGTAAAGTTAAAGTGTTTTGGTTTATATAAGCCATGAGGTTTGACATTCGTCACTATGATACAAAATTTTTATGACCTCAGCCCCTCTAGACCTGAATCCTGGATTCGCCACTGCTGATGAATGAAACTTGACTTCCTCCGTCTAAAAGGCATCTTAAAACACAATTATTTCCTTTACCTTCTCCAGCAGCATAGAGAGTTTGAAGAATGACATCAGATCTGGTTGTAGCAGAGGAATTTTGAGAAATATAGGCTGATTTTTCTTGTTGGGGAATACTTGAAGGAATAGGCATTTTCGGGTTTAAACAAATGGATTCGTTATGTGGTTTTCCATGACATTTCTTTCAAGAAAGATGCTTATTTGAACAGAAAATCCCTAAATGTCGTTGGTCAAAACACAAAAAAACATCTTCCATTACGTTTCAGATATTCGCGTATTTTTCTCTGCATCTAATTATTCACATTTAAATTTTTCAAGATTTTTGTTACAAAAAAATGCACCTATTATTCACCGTTTACGAAGCAGAGGCACTTGCAATTTTTGGTTTAATGTCAGAGTTATTCTATTGGTTTCCGCCTTTTTTGGTATCTTGCAGCTTTAAGGTTTTAGAATAGTTCATTAGATTTGCAGCCTCACGACAATTTTTCTCAAAAATTCTATCAGCTCCGTAAATATCAAACTTAGATTGTTCTTTCCGATTTCGATTGAATTCAAAATTCAATTCCTCAGGAATTTTCTGCAAAATTATCGGACAAAATAAGTTTCCATAGCTTCCGGATGTAACATTCAATAATTCTAAGCTTCGGATTTGAATTTCGAATTCATCAAAACCTTTTACGTAATGCATGTAACATTTGATATGTTTCGAACAGGTTCAATGGATAACAATTTATTCATATGCAAACTAATGGCAATGGGGTCTATTATGGTACCCCCCCTTGGGTTGGGTTTCGCCCGTTAACAACGCAACCCAACCCAACCGGGGGTACCAGAATAGACCCCATAATCTTGTCTTCCGAAGCGATCTTTGAGTATTTCAATAGAAGAATCGTAATTTCGATCATTTATAATAAATCCGGATATAGCAGCTAATGCATTACCACTGAGCAAAGATTTCAGATATGTAAATTTTTTAGTCTTACTCAAATTTCCATTATTATGAATAGTGCATTCAAACTGATTCCAAAAGTCAAGCCACTTACTTGAATCTCCGTAGAAGATACTCATTTGAAAACGCGGCATCCTCATTACTTTCGTTTCAGAAACAGTTCGGCTTTTAGAAGTTTCGTTCTCTGATTTCCTGTGTGCGGGGTTATGAATCTTTCCAGTCGACCTCTCCAAAGAATAGCTTTTTCTTGATATTCTTGACTTTGAATTATTTCATGTTCTAGTTGATCCACGGACGTATCAGTTTCGATTTGTGAATCCAAGTGTTTGAATTCAGTCAATGTTTCAGCTAGTTGCATGCTGAAATCTCGCAAATTTTCAAGTTTTTCATCTATAGTGATATCCGTTTCTGAATAGCTGGCTTCAATTTTCGTCAGTAATTTAGTAGTCAACTGTCTGATAACAGACCGTTTCTTTTTGTTCTTTTCTACCTCCATTTTCAAAAGTTATTTAAGTCTGACAATTTCAATTCGGAATTATCTAAAGAATCCAAGATTCCCCCGTTATTCGGCACCATAAAAGATTTCCTTATAGTCAGACTTTTTGTTGCGAAATAAACAGAGAGAGATCTTTAGGGCATCACGTTTCTTAGCACACGGGCAAGACAACACTGATTACACACACCACAGAGAAAAAGAATTAGAGGTCTCACTCCGCAATTTGATCAACGCCCCACTCGTGAACTGAGAGAACTACAAACCGAAACCATAACAGAAACTGAACGCCATATTGCTTTTGGATGTTGATCATGGCTGGCTTCGTGGTTTTATGCCATAGAGACAAGCTTATTTATTATTTTTTCTTAGATTTATTTAGCTTAGAAATTATTATTGTGCTTAAATTTTTTATGGTATTTGTTTTCTTTTCTGTGTGTACTGTTTTCTGTATTTTTCAGGACTGGCGACATGGATGTGAACGCCGAAAATGTTGGTTACCGGAAAGAAACAAATTCAGACATATTAACAGACATTTCTCTCTTAATATGTCTGAATTTGTTTCTTTCCCCTACTAGAAAAAGGAGTTTCCTGTCTCAGCTTTTTTTCTTTTTTCTGCATTTCTCTTCCTCTTCTGAGAATACAGATGGCGCCAGGGAGACTAGGGTTTTACATATAACGTAATCTCATAGCGTAGGGCAGGGTTGCCATATTGGCCTTTTTAAGGCCAAATTCTGGAGATTTGGCCTTTTTTCAAAGTCCTTGGCCTTACGAATTTCTATTTGGCCTTAAATTCATTTTTGGCCTTTTTTTTGGCTTTATTTTTCCTTATGACTTTTAGGAAAGATTTTTAATATATAATTTTACTATTTCTCTAATAAACTGTTGATATGACACTTTTCAAATGGCCCACAGTGAGCTATCAAACGAAGTAGTTCCAGGGTAAGAAAGGTTTATGTCGCCTTTCTTCAGATTGTGTTAGTGATTATTGATCGAATTCTTTTAAGAAAATTTCCACACAAAAGCGTAAAATTTTCTTCTTCGAGAGTGAGAGAGAGGAATGGAAAGAGGATATCATATTACAGATCTTTTAAAAAAGGAAGAAAAAGCATTTATGTTTGTAATTTCGATATTGTTGGAAGTACCTATTTCCAGCAATTTAACATACGTTTTAATGTCAAATATAAGGGAGAGAAAAAAACAGCTTTCAAAAACAATATTTAGAACGACGCAGCATATTGGATTTGGGTGCCAGCTATTTAAATTACATCGAAACTAATATCAGTGCATTTTTGATATTTTTATCACGTTTTGAAAACTCAACCATAACAGGAGTCGATACATTTCGCTCGATCATTTCATTCTGCACCGGCAAGAACAGATTTTTTTTTGCAAAGCCGTATATGTGGATGTTTTTTTTAAAAAAATCACTAAAATTTTAGTTTAATAAAAGAGTATTATATCTACATATAATACCTACATGTCAACCTAGTGGGATGCCTTTTCATGAAGGATAGTCATTTTCTTATATATAACAAATCATAGGGAAATAAGTTCTTTAATCAAATTTGGTCTTTTTTGGCCTTACTTTGCTATTTTCATCTGGCAACCCTGGCGTAGGGTACTTTTTATTATTTGGCATTCATCATGGGATAAGTTCTTTTGATTTATTTTATGAAAGCTTATTAATTAAGCTTGATGGCTGATATTTTGATTTCTTATTAGCGTTTTTGATGTTTTTTGTTGTTATTTCCTTGTTCGTTTGTTGTTTGATCTTGTGATTTGCCTCCTGGGATTCTGTGTTTTGGGAAGTTCGGGCTAAGAGAAGCTTTGTTTTAGCCTAATGGCTTGCTTCTTATAGAAAATTTCCCAAACATTCCTTTGAATCCATTTCGAAAAGTTCTTAGCCCTTGAGAAAGTGAACTTGAATGGATTCCTTGTTTTGTTTTCTGCTTTTAGTTACCTTCGAATTACTCTAGGATTGCTTTTATTTAATTCATTTTTTACTTTTGGCTATATGTTTATCTGTCTACTATTGATCTAGATAGTGTAGATGGTTTCACCACAGTTAAGAAGCGCGATTTTAAAGAAGACCCACCCTCTGCAACCCAAGCTCTAGTATGCACGGCAAGAGGAATTGAAAAAAACTGGAAACAGGTTATTATAAATCTTGTATATTTTACATAGAAATATATATTAATATGTTATTTTAATTCTCAAACAATATATATATATAGAAGATAGAATCAAATTCATGAAACAGAAATTTTACTTATAAACCTATAACTTAAAAAAAACTTGTGTAAATTTCATATTTTAGGTTATCATTTCACTTCCTCTTCAGAAGATTAAAGTTTGTCGGAGTTGATTCATGAAAGCATTGATATTTTACAGTCTTGTGAATTAGAAGTAGTTTCTATTGTTTGTGACCAAAGTCAGTAACTTTTTATCATCTTTAATAATTCTATCTTAATAAAAATTTATAGTAACCTGTCTTATTAAAAAATACACTGAATGAATTAAGAAACTCTCAGTCTAACTACTTTACTAATTTTTTATTACCAAATGTTGTAAGTATTTCAGGACATTGATTCTATGTTGTCTTTCCCTGCTTTGTAATACGTGTAATCATGCTGAATTTCCAGGTCCAACTAACCAAAGCCTCTTCAGGGGATTAAATGTGACCAATGTGACAATCCTTTCTTTCTGCACAACTCAAAGAAAATGTTCGCTCTATTCGGCCTTCCTCATCTTTTAAAGTCTGTCAGAAATAACTTAAAGAATCATGACATCTTTTTTGAAGACAAGATGGCTTCAGTTAAACCAAGAACTTGCTTTGCTAATTGGAGTCACATTGAAAAAGTTTACGAGAAGGATTCAAAAAAGGTAAGAATAAATGTAATGAAGTCTTTTGATTAAAAAAAAACATTTTTATTAGTGAGCCTAAAGATAGAAATTTTGTATTTTAATTTTTAAGTCTTTGATTTATAAAAAAAAGTATGGACTTGCAATCAATGTTTCTGAATGCTACTACCATAGGTGAGGTTACTTATAAGAATCATTATTTAAATTATAGCATTAACTATTAATTAGTTATGCAAATATTACATTAGTGTATTATCATTAGAATTAAATTTTAAAACCCTCCCGATATCAAGAAGCGAGAGAAAAAGAAATCAGTTTCCAATTTAAATCTTTATAAGCATAAAACCAGTCAGGTTAAATAAAATTGCTTTAAAAATAAATGGATTATTTTTTCTTATATTTCAATATTTTTTAAAACATTGTTACATATATTTACTTTTGAATTGCAATCTATTTTTTAGAAAAAGTCTGCCTGCCGAAGATTAACAAAGAGACACATAGAAGTGTCGGGCCTAAAAAAAATGAATGTGCAACTTGCAGCTCAGGTAAGGAAAGCCATTTTAACTATTTTAATTTTTTCTTTTTATTTACAGTTGCTTCATAATATAAAACCTTCCATATTAGCTATTTGAGCATATACTAATGACTTATTTTAAAAATGATTCTCTGGTGTTTTTTTGTATATTTAATGTTGATATTCTCCTAGTATATATAATCTTAAATTTTACTCAATTCATAACTCAACTGAATTTTTAAGATTAAGAGTTTATTTAATTCTATAACAGATAATGCACTAAAAGAGACCATATAAAGTAATTTGAGCTAAGTAGGAAGTTAAGAAATTGCTAATCAATGAATTTTTTTAAAATTATTATTTATGGATTAATAACTATTAAAGTGACTTATTTATTCATATTAATTAAGAATGATAATTGAGTGATGATTTTTGTAAAAAGAAACTAAATGTTACATGAATTGATCCCATTCAAATTGTTTATTCCATTTAGGTTCTAAGTCACTCGGTTGCTGCTGCATTATTATATGTCAAAGCAACAGATATAGACAATAAAGCCTCCGAGACTTCTGAATTTGTCTATAAAATGGACAAAATATTTGACAGCATAAATGCTAGGAGTCTGAAGCATCAGAAGAAGGAAATGTGTGCAGGTACAGAAAATAGCGGCCATGTAGAATTATGGAAAAAAAAAAAACTATACCTTGGATAGAAAAGTGGCATATTCGTTCAAGTAAAACAGGCAGGAAAATTTATGCAGCTTGCAAGAATGGCTGGTTAATAACTCTGAACGCATTCATAGGAATTTCTCAAGTTCTGTTAAAGAAAATTAAATTCATTCTCACTAGTCATTTAGCCAAGATACCCTGGAGAACACATTTTCAACTCTATAGTCCAGGCAACGAAGGAAAAATAGAAAAAAATGGTGTAGTTTTGAAATTTGGCACAGTTGTAGGGATTAGTGCCCTAAACAACATACTAAAAGTCCCCGACCGTAGGGGTTACAGGGGGGTTTAAAGGGTGCTGTTTCAGTTTTTGTTAAATATCTCGAAAACTATGGGTACTAGAGAAAAATATTCCATCACAAAAATAAACTGCATTAAATTCCCTACAAAAAAAAGTCCTGTATCTTTAATTTAGCATCAATAGTTTAGAAGACATGGGGAGTTGAAAAAGTGAGTATTTCTGAAATTCCTTATTGTAATGGCAAAATCAATAAAAAATGCCGAAGTAACAACCTTCAGAAGAACCTCATGCCTATATAATAATTTTATAAAGTATTGTATGTGTTGAGAATAGTGACGGTGTCGGGGCGGGGGAAATATATTTGATGAACAGTCGTCATCACTTCCTCCCCTCACGTCCGTTTCTCTCCACAAGATCAATTCTAGTCGAGTCAACGAAGGAAAAATAGAAAAAATAAATGGTGTAGTTATGAAATTTAGCACAGTTGGAGGGATTAGTGCCCTAAACTACATGCTAAAAGTCCCGACAGTGAGGGTTACGCGGGGGTTTAAAGGGGGATTTTTCAGTTTTTCTTAAATATCTCCAAAACTATGGGTTTTAGCGAACAAATCTTGGTTATAAAATTAAACTACATTAAATTTCCTACTAAAATAGTCCTTCATTTTTTCTTAGAATAAATGGCTTAGAATATAGAGCGAGAATTGCAATAAGTGGTTGAAAAGGCTCGGCATTTTTAAGAAATTAAGTTTTTATTTCAAATTGACGGCTATCTATTATAACATTATATCTATAACATAATATTATATATATAATTATACATACCTACATAAAATATACATACACACTTTTGACATTTGTTCGTAATTAAATTTCATGCGATTCTTCTACTTCTCGATCAAGTTCGAACTCCTCTTCTTCTAGAGGTGCACCATTAGTACAGATACCATGGCAGGTGCCACAAACAGAAGAGCATTGCATACCAGCTTTCCGGCATCCACATCTTCCACCACACCCAGTTGTACAGCGACAAAATATGCAGTTAAGAATTGTGTCAGGAGCTACCGGGTCATTTGCTGTCACTGGGAATAAGGATCCATCGTCTCCTCGGGCCCACCCCCACTGGTCAGGAGGTAACTGGTTATTAAGCCACTGCTGTATCTGTAAGTACACTCTAAACGAGTGTTGCTCCGCCGCTCCTTTGGTTGGAGGAAGTGGAGAGAGATCAGATTTTACCTTGGTCGATGATTTCAGAAATGCTGCATACCTATGGTTATTTAAATTATGTTCATTAGCAGGGGCTTTGTATACGGCAAGGAATATCTTCTCAACAGCTTGTGAGATAGCATCTGATGTTGATGAGGGATTATTTTGAACTAATTTAATAACTAGTTTTAATGTAATGACTTAACGAATTTAATTTATTAACTAGATTATATTAATAACAACTATGTTTTATAGTATCCATATTATTTAATTTTTATATTAATTTCATTAATATTAATAGATAATAAAGAAGTTTTCAATTTAGTAGTTATAACCTAATATCTGAATTTCGTGTACAAACAAATTATCAAAAGAATGTAAGTACGTTTGGCATGCAGGGTCAAGTATCCCTAAGGTTAGGAATACTTGACCCTACGCGATTTCATGAAATGTATTTTTTTGATTAAATGAGATATCAATTTGGCATAAGTATGTATCCCATTCTTAAAACCAAATCCCTTAATGATACATATAATTCAAATATTCGAGAAATATAAGAATAGGTAAAAGTAGGGTCAAGTATCCCCTAATGTGTCCACTTAAGTCAACGTAACAATTCATTTTAAATACAAAAATCACTTGGACACGCTTAAATGTCTCAAATATCCTTTACCATCTCAAATAGATTGAAATAATGAAAAAAATATCCCAAATGGGTGGTGGTATCTAACTAGGAGGTTAAATAAAATCATAGTGCAAAGATAGGTTATAGTGCATCTATCTTTGTGCATAGAGGTAATCATAGTGCATAGAGGTTAAGTAATATAAAAAAATAATAAAATGGCTAACAATGAGAAATTAACGAATAAAATAAAAGAGCAATGGAATAATATAATACCCTGCCCTTGATATGTAAATATTGACGTATATGGTATGTCGGTTTGGCGTTTCTGGCCCAACAGCAAGTTTTGTCCAAATTACGCCACAATCGATGCATTTGGATTCTGCCAAAGTTAAGAAATAAATCATATGAAAGACGCAATCGCTTGGAATCTTCTCAAAATAAGAAAGCGGCCGCGGATGTCTAGTGGTAAGGTCTCGACTTCGATCCAGGAGGGTTTCCAGGCTCGAAACCCGATTCTACTGAAGATTCGCTGTGTATGTGAGCTTGTTGCACGTTAAGCCCTTGCCTTATGTTTCTATTAAACCACCTAATTAGATGCCACCACCCATTTGATATATTTTTGATTATTTCAATCTATTTAAGATGGTAAAGGATACTTGAGACATTTAAGCGTGTACCAGTGATTTTTGTATTTAAAATTGTTACGTTGACTTAATTACGGATTTAAATAGCATACGGGCACAAAAGAGCCGAACGTGTGACATGCGACGCTGACCAAGAAGGGGATAAACTATACAAAGTGGCCAAACGTCCTCCCGCTGGTGTAGAGCTGTAATTTGGAGACGGGGCTACAAGATCAGGTGTCGACTTCAAAATCTGACCTCCGAAAATTAAGCGGGTTCGTTAAGACACATGATCCACATTCATCCAATTTTCAGACGTCGAAGAATAAAATAAATTTCGCTGATCAGAAGAAAGCTGAAAACGAAATGACTTCAGAAATCTCGAGCAGAAAATATTTATTAAAATACAAAATCAATACAAAGTGTTCATTTACATTCGAATGAAAAATAAGCTAATCGAAATTCTTTATAAAAGTATCATAATTTTTTATATTATTATCTGAAGAAGGTGCAGTCATAAAAAAAAGCACATTAATTTAACCCTCTGTTGCAATCATTTTCATCATTAAATGGTTGTAATGCATTTTTCTAAAATAAAATATATTTCAGCACACCTTAATCAAAAGTAATTTTATTTTTTAAAAAACCGTATTATTTCACAGGTACTTTTAAAATTCGATCGTCTTAATATAATAAGTTTAAATCCCAACAATGGAAAACACTAGTATTTATATCGACAATTAAATCGAAGGGTTGCTAGTGCGCGAGTGTTTCGGTTGCTATATTGGCAATAAACTCTGGGCATCTACAAAATCTGGGCAAAATCAGCTGCAAATAATTTTGTTCAGAATGCTAGAATTCGTCGTCTTTTTTTTTTAATGGCGAAGAAACTCCACTGTTTTCTCTGAATTTTTGTTTATTTCGATTGAAAATGCAATCGAGTCCATTTCTTTCGATTTTCAAGTCACCGAATAAGAAAGATTACTAAAGGATACAAATGTTAAAAACACAAGACTTTCATTGAAGGTATAGTTAAATATAACATTAATTTAAGCCTTGTTACTCGCAATCAGTTTTATCCTTATGTGGTGGAATCAGGGACGTGGCGAGCGTCTCGCATATGGGGGGGGGGGGGGCCAAATAAAAAAAAATCCCGACTCTCATGATAAACTTCGCAGACTTAAAAAGACAAATATATTTATAGCACCTAATATACATAGATGTTCCTGCTACGATGCATAATATCATTTTCAATGATGAGGATACGAAATATCTAAGAGTTCAAACAAAGACAAAAGACCTGCCTTCAAAAATCACATTAAAAAAATAAACACAAACTTTAGCTTACCAAAGGCACGATTTTATCCCCTCCTCGGTAGGAAGTCCTAACTCTCAATCGAAAATAAACTCGTCCTCCATAAATCGACCATTGATTAGATGTGCTTTCCTAATCTATGTGTATGGGTGCAACCCAGCAGAAAAACTGGGAGCACTGCAAGAAAGATATCACAAATGTCCTCAGAAACTAAATTTATTCGTAAAGATATGAAACGCAAAACAAGTTGGGATTTATTTGAAATATAGCCATAAAATATTTGAACAAAACGGACAATAGATATTAAAGAAGCCACAAGAGAGATTCTAGTGCATTGCCCTAGTATAGGAATAGATGCAGAGCAAAACACTATTTAGGAGCATCCTCAACTCAAGACTTTCTGAATCGCCATATAGCCTGATTTGGCCAATATAATCAAAAGGACATATCAACAATACAGTACAATTTTATTAATATAAATTACTTCATTATCACTATAATTACTTTGAACTGAATTTTATTTCTTACCATCATTAAATTCAATTAATCATAAATAATACATTCTGATACATAAATAATATACATACATATAATATTAAAATAATAATCAATCCCTGGGAGCTTAACATATCATGCTACTAAAATTTCATTCATAGATGAGGAAAATAAAAAAAATCACAGTCTAAAAGCTCCCTCCATTGGTCACTTTCGATAAAGTTTATCTTGAGTTAAAAATTTGAAGATTATATTATACAAAATTTATTGCTGAACAATATATGATCTAATATATGTTGCTTGGAAAAGCTTGAAAATTATTTCGAAAAAATAGTCATGTAAAACAAATGACCTGCATGAAAATGTATACAAAAAAATTTGACCATCAAAAAAAATTTTTTTTTAAATAATTATTAATTATAAGAGAAAAGCATTTTTTTTTCCTACATAACATTGGTCTAAATCTTTACTCTCCGGAGCTTTAATTGAGACCATTTCTTTAAGACATCGCGAATATAAAGTCTATCTACTATGTCTTTTGAAGAAAAGAGCAGCATTAATGAGTTCAAACGTTCAACGTCCATGTTTGTTCGAAGATCATTAAAAACCAATTTCATTGCACTAAATGATCGTTCACAGGATGCTGGCGATAAAGGCGACGTCAGAACGAGACGAATAATTTTGAATGCTGAAGGCAAAACCTTTCGTAATTTAAATGTTACTTCTTATATATCAGTAAAGTTCGAGCAACTTTCACTTGAATCTAGAAGCATTTGTAATTCACTATGTAAGCATTCTAATTCCTCTGAAAAAATTTCTGAATGAGATTTTACTATTGATTTTACATAATTCAATTAAACAATTATTTCTCTTTGCTGGAATTGTAAAATTTTTATGATAAGGCTCAAATACTGAAACAGTATTCTTTAAATCATCGTTAACGCATGAAACGAAAACATCAAGTACAACCTTAAATTCTTTTCGATAATAGGTCATCAAATCAACATTGCAAGTTGTTTCTAGATTGTTATCATACTTTTTTGGCGCATGACGCAATCTGTGAGTCTTTAAGTAATCATCTTCATGGCTAATATGAAACTTTTTTGCAAAGGAAATTGCACTTTTAACTAACGCATTAATTTCTGTGTCGTTGTTCATTTCTTGGAATGATTTTATCGTACCATGAATCAACTCCAAGTCCTCAACGATATTCAATTCTTCCCTTTCTAGTGCTTGAGTTAATTTTTTTATTTTAAACATAACATTTTTAGTAAAAAACAACGAACAAATAAAATCAAAATCTAATATTTTTTTTACAATCCAGAAGCAACTGCACGTCACTTGCTGTCAAAATCTTTGGGATTGTTTTTGATTCTTCCAAAACATGTAAGATACCATACCTTCATAAGCGATCCAAATAGCTTTGACAGACTCGGCCCTAGCAGTCCACCGCGTTTTAGACAGATTTTTCAACTGCAATGAATTTTCAATGGTTTCCAGCTCAGTGTGCAAAAACGTTTAGTGCTGCTGGGAAAAAACATATACAAAGATTCCAAAACATTGAAATATCGTCTAATTAAACTACTCGCGTTACATGTGGTTTCAACAAATATATTAATTCTGTGGACCTGACAAGGAATGTAAGGATTTTTTTTTCACATTTTTCTGATAATTTCTGCTGCGTACCGTTCTACTCTCCAGACATATTTCTTGCAAAATCGTACAACTGGAACACAATTTTCGTAGTTGGGATTCCTAACAAATTAAGAGACGAAAAATTCTTTTCAGCTAACTCTTCTCCCTTTTTTTTGGTATGCATAACTTCCATCTTCAGAAGTCTCTCAACAAGTACAGGGCCTTCATTCTCAGCAGTGATATAGTGAATGTTTATGGTGAGACCATCTTGGTGAGATGAGTTCAGTGCCGTATCAGCCATGATAGGAAAAAAATCCGTTTTCTCAATTTCTTCTAAAATAACACCTTGTGTCCTGGCTCCCAATAAAGCTATAAATTCATTTTGTGAAGTGTTACTTAAATATGTGATGTGACGGGATCTTTGTTCGGTTTCATCTAACCATTTTTTCATAATGGCGCAGTGCCGAGAAACTAAATGGACAATTTGCTTAAAGTTCCCGTCATTGTTTTCTGCTTTTTCTTGGCCTCGAAAAGCTAAGCCTTGTCTCCCAAGGGTTCTCGCGACATAAAACAAGATTTGTAAACTTTTCATATGATATTCATTCTCTTGTTCTTCTTTGATCTTATAGATTTGTGAAGTAGGGTGTCTACATAGTATCCTGAATGAACAAAATGACATAAGTCGCTCGTAGCGATTCGGAAGAGAAATTAGCATGCAGTTTCCCGTGTTTCTTGACACCATGGCCCTTCATCTTGTGCCATTGTCATACACCTACAGATGCCCATTCTGTATTCGCATTCAATCTTCCTACTCCTCCATGAAATAGGCTGCAAGCGAAGCAAAATGCTGCATCTTTAAAAGGGCTGTACTCTAATAAAGGAAATTCAGTATACCTTGCTGAATTAAATCAACGCTGTTTATTAGTTGGTATATCAACGTTGACAGGGAAAACGCTCAGTTTGGGTTGAAAGGGCCCAAGAGCATTCAGATAATGCCGCTCGTTGGTTATCACTATTTTTCCGCTTTCCAGGGTCATGCTCAATTAAAATTTCACTTCCAACTTGCAAATTAGCAATAGAATTCGGATAGTTCTGTTCTTCTTTGGCATATTCTAACAACACACCACTTTCTTCATGAATTTTCGTTAAACAATCAATAATTTTGGTAAAAAATACTTTTGGATTTGGTATAGCATCTTTCTTAAGTTGAATCAAAATTTCGTCAACTCTTTTATAATTCTCCAAAAATTCGGTGACTCGACCAAAAGCTCCTCATATGTAGTTCTTAAAAAATATTCAACTATTTATTTTTAAAGATGCTTTTTTTCTATGACCATCTTTTCTTTTGAAATCTAAGGGAATGCACATTTTTAATAGAGAAAAAGGAATATAAAAAGTTCCCAAACTTTATTTTCAAGCAATAATAGTTTGTTGCTGAGATCAGTGACACGAGATGTGACATTTCTTAAAATTCCTGAAACAGTTTAGCATTTGAATAATGTAATTATTATTAGCAGCTAACAACTTTACATATTTTAAGAGGCTAAATTTTGCACTCTCAGGATTGAAGATGTTTCAATGCAATCACTGAATGTTACTGCTGGTCAAGTTTCGTTCTGCTTTTTTAAAAATCGATAATAGAAAGAAAAAAAAAATTATAGTCAAGTTGAAAAGAAAAGAAATTTATTCATTCATATAAGCTCAGCAAGGAAAGGTTAAAATATGCAGCTTTTAAAAGCTATTCAGTTGGCTGTAATAAATGTTAGTAACCGCATAATTAAAACATATGGTCACTGTTTCCCACTGAGTTAATATTTGTCTCCTGTTGTATAATAAATCGCATCATTAAGGCTTGTATATCAAATTAACAAAATTTTTATATAAAATACATTTTTTATAAATATATGATAAAAGCTAACAAACTAAATGAATGTTATTAAAAAATTGTTAGCATCTCTCCAAGTTTCTTAAATCTGCATTATATAAAAAAAAAATTAAATTATTTATTTATTCCTTTTTTATGTCATGGAAATTTTTTTTAGAATTGTTCATAAATGCTTTTTTATATTTAAAAATATAAAAATAATATGCAAAATAAGCCCACAGTAAGCATAAAAATTTAAACTGTCTTTTCATTTTTTGATTATTGTTACTCAATTCTTCTATTGAATTAATGTTATTTTTTAAATTCTAAGATATTAAGAAAACGTAGTATTGATATTTTCTCTTTTAATTCATCTGAAAGAAAAAAAAGTAATAAAGACTTAAGATAGATGAGGATATTTGCATTAAAAACTCTTTACTTTCTCACATGCGAAGTAAACAAAAATAAATTATAAACGTCAAAACATTTGACAACGAGATTTTGATTTTCTACGTTCGAGTCCCCGAATATGAAAAAAACCATTTGGGGGAATTATGTATGTCTGTCGCTTCGTTCGTCTGTAAACACACACCGATTTCGGTGTGTCATCATTTTATCGGCAATATCAACTTGGCGTGGTCCCCGATTCAGAGTAATAAAACTCAGCCATGATGGAAATCTTATGTGCAAAATGCATGTCTTGCTTCGGAAAGATTACATAATGAAAAAGGAAGATGCAACATCCCAGCAAATTTAAATACTACCAAAACGGGAAGAATCCCTAATTTGAGGATCTAGAAACAATGCAACTCTTGCGAGTCTAAGTTAAAGTAGAAGTGTTTTTATCATAAGAGTGAAGTAGAAGTAATTCGTTTGTAGTTAAAAATTAACTGGCGTTAAAAAAGATTTATTTTGAAGATGGGAAAATTTCTAAATCATTACATATACATACATATATATCAATGTCATTGAAAATCAATCAATGTCAAATTTAAATGGATAACCAAAGACTGTAGTTTATCGGTAAAAGTGTAAAGATGCTCATCAGGGGTAAATAAGTGAAATCTATACAAACAGCTAAAAAAGTACAGAAATCATAATGCTATATATATATATATTTGCTCAATAAAGTTTCTACAAATGCCCATCCAAACTGCAAACTGGACATTTTTATCTCTTGAGTTAGGAATGTGTTGTAGTGTAATGCACAAAAAGTTTAAATTGTAATAGTTAAAAGAAGCTAATAAATCGAGATCACATGCGTGTCTAATAATTATTGCGACTAACAAAGGGTTAAAATTCTTAACTCAGTGAATTCCTTTCCATACACTTCAAAAGAACAAGGTGACTCTACATTAAAAGTAAATAAATCTAATTTCAAAGCACATTACAATAAATGCTTCACCACAAACATCTAAAGAATAAGGTTTTTATATTAAATAAATATGTACATGTCTTTTTAAATAGCCTCTCTTCTTGAAAGCTCTACCACACAGTTCTCTCAAATGTCTCTTCTCTTTAATGCTTTCATTTATGGTTCACATGCATAAAGTGGGAAGTTCACAAGGACACTGTTCCAATTCATTTACAGCACTTCCCACAAAAACCTGTCATAAATGCTAATGTCCAATGAGAATTGAACTTTAGTGCAAGAAAAGTTTGAAAATCCAACATTGTGCATTTTCCATTTAGCGCCTACAATCATAACATTGAAATACGATCCTGGACACGGGCAGCGAGCCTCTTATTTTGAAGGTGGGAGGGGAAGGTGCAGAGCACATCTTTAGCAAATGCTTTACCATTAAAGCGACAAGCAAAAGGTTTCTTCTTAACTATGAATACTCAAATGTCTCTTAAAACTACTACTAACACTGAATGTTTTACTACACACATCACAACTGTAAGGCTTTTCCTTTGTATGAACACGTAAATGTGCTAACATAGTACCTCTTTTATAGAATGCTTTACAACAGATTTCACAAGTGTGAGGTCTTTCTTTAGAATGAGTGAGTAAATGAGATTTTAAACTACTTCTATGAGAGAATGCTTTACTACACACTTCACAAGCGTGAGGTTTTCTTTTTGAATGAGTGTGTAAATGAGATTTTAAATCACCACTTCGAGTGAAAGTTTTATGGCACACTTCACAAGCATGAGGTTTTTCTTTCGTATGAATAAGAAAATGTCTTTTTAAATTACTTCCCAGAGTGAATGCTTTACTGCACACTTCACAGCTGTAAGGCTTTTCATTTGTATGAACATGTAAATGTCTAGTCAAATTACCTCTTTTATAGAATGTTTTACTGCAGATTTCACAAATGTAAGATTTTTCTTTAGAATGAGTGAGTAAATGGGATTTTAAAGTACTACTTACAGCAAATGCTTTACTGCACACTTCACAAACATAAGGTTTTTCTTCAGAATGAGTGAGTAAATGGGATTTTAAAGTACTACTTAGAGCGAATGTTTTACTGCACACTTCACAAACATAAGGTTTTTCTTTTGTATGTATACGTAAATGTAATTTTAAAGAAGTTCCCGTATAAAATGCCTTACTGCAAAATTCACAAACATAAGGTTTTTCTTTTGTGTGAATACGTGAATGAATCTTTAAATCATGACTCCTACGGAATGCCTTACTGCACACATCACAAGCAAAAGGTTTTTCTTTCGTATGAGTGCCAGAATGCGATATCAAACTTGTTGCATCTCTGAATGATCTCCCGCAAACGCCGCAACTAACCGAATTAATATTTGTATGAACACGTAAATGATGCACTAACTTTCTTCTATTACCAAAACTTTTCCCACATTCTTCACATACACAATTTTGTTGATTCGAATGAACTAGCAAATGTTTGGAAAGTCTTAGTTTTGAGCTGTATGCTACACCACACACATTGCATATATGGATATTCTTCGTTGTATTCTTCATTGACTTATTTCTGCCCTTAAAAGTTTTAGCAGATATTCCACAATTTTGAGGATTCTCATTTAATTGTTCATCAGAATGCCCAAGTGGTACCTTACTTATTTCACTTGAATGCGCTATCTTTGATGTAGCATGCCCATTTTCAGAAATATTTTCTTCCATACCTCTCAGTATTTAACCAGCGATACCGTAGATAAACTTGCAATTCCAGTGCACAAACTACAGATTGAAGTTCTTCTGTATTACGAGACAATTCTGTACTGCAATACTTCATGAGA